>JAQGAW010000559.1:0-27394 GCA_034698025.1 Phthiracarus crinitus
GATAGATAGATAGATAGATAGATAGATAGATAGATAGTGGTCCCCAATTTAGTGGTCTTCCTATATACTGTCCAGGTTTGGTACATTTGTATGTTGTAGTCCACTATTGTATGTTTTTATGTGGGAAAAATTGGAAAAATACTTTTTAGGGTTTTTTTCGTTACCGATTAAGTTGATACAGGTATACTGTACTTATTTAAAACTTTTTTTATATTAAATACTCATAAATTTTGACATATATCGCATAATAATTATGTAATACGTGATAAGTTAAATATTTATTATTCATTCTAAAATTTTACGCGCTCTTTGGAAAATAGAAATCAGGTGACTATTATGAATCGGTTAATGGACATTGATTTGAGTCATCGATAACAAAGACAAATATCAAACTTTGATAAAAAATAATGTTTTAATCGTCGATAATATTTGCTCAGATAAATCTGGAACTTTCATGTTTTGATTTACCTGTTGACGTTAAATTATATAAAATTAAATTCCAATAATGATCACTTCTAATTGAAACGTTTCAGAAGAAATTCCTACAGAACTAATAGGATTAACACATTGAAGAAATATTGATATATCCACGTATTCCGTTTATGTAAATAGGATATATTGTATGTGTTAAACATTATGGATTATGTGGAAACCTCGATATTGTCCCGATCTTCGTTGATACATCAGTGAGTCTTCTTCGAGTGCTTTTGATGATACCTATACGGTTAAGATAAAGTTAAAGCGAATGATGGAGCATTTGTCCCATTTTATGTTCGATACAGTGCGTCCATATGACATATATAAAGCTGCTAAATAATAATTCAAATTACCGTTATAAAGAGAAGAAAACGTCTTTATTTCCGAAACTTGGATGAACTACCACACTATGGACATCGAATATTTCATAGTTGAAAAGTTGATAAAATCAAAAGAATGTGACACTGTAAATATTCAACTATAAATTGGGTAAAAAGCTGAAACCAATAAACATCACATCAAACGATACCATGCGGGAGGATAATTACGCAATCGCATTTGCACCAGGAGAGGGAAGATGTCCCTTGTCGGTATCGGCCCACTGCGGATATCTACGTAAACAATATGATGATATATCATTTACAATAAAGACTCTTATATTCAGAAAATCTCTTCTCTGCAATAAATACTCCTATCTTAAAAAGTTTCTTGCTAAATATAAAGAAAATTTCCCATAATAATCATAAAGAAATACAACATGCATACATAAATACAGACATACAGAGATGTCAAATCCAATAACTCCTTTATTTACAGTGAGCTGAATACTTTTGAAATGTTATAGAACTATTATCAAGTAAAATTAATATATTTAATAATTTGTTGTCTAGAAATTTAAAACCTGATAATTTTTTCATTTACAAATAAACTAGACTGATAAAATTTTTCTTTGCATTTCAAATTTATTTAAACGAAAAACAAATGTAAATATATTTTAATTTGCAATTTTATTTTTAAAGAATGGAAAAAACACTTATAAGCCTTGATTTAGAATTGCTTAAATTAATAATCAAATAACAGTCTTAAATTGTAATTTAAATTAGAATTTTATATTATATTTTGCATGAAAAATTAATTATAATCAATTGGACGCTAGTTGAACAGCAAATGATTAATGTTTTTATCTTTCATAACTTGATTATATATTATTTGATTTTTACTATAAGAGCTATTTTATTTGATATGTAGGTCTTATTGATTCTGTGTGTATGAAGACCGTTCTTTATATTGGTTAACGGTGTTTAATCTTAGAATTTATTAAAGGTTTATCAAGGGGTTTTCAATGTATTTTCTATGTATTTTAATTTTTAAAACTAATTTTAATTTAAATTTTTGAAATTAGAAAATTTAATTATTGTTTAAAATGATAAAAAACATCAATGCAGTAAAATAATATTGAAATATTCTAATACTTTTAATGGTTACCGATAGAAATAGAATTGTTTTATTAAATAGAATATTAATATTTATTTATTTGTTTATCAAAACAAGAAAATTTTATTTTTTATTAATTTTTTATTTTGGTTGGTATTAATCTTGTATGAAAATTTTAAATTGAAATAAAATATTAAAGTCAAATTAATGGTAAATATATAAGTGAAAGTGAAAAAATTCTTTTGGAAACAAATTTAATAAAACTGTTTTATGCTTTAGTTTAAAAGTAAAATTAATTAACATGTTAAATTTAGCTTTTAAATTTTACATAATATTTATTAATAATTAACTAATTATAATTTATTATGATATGAAAAATCTTATAAAACTTATGCTCCATATTATATTAAATAAAAATATTGTTTAATGTTAGATTATTAAACATTTTCTTTATTTTTACTTTATCTTATTTAAATCAATTATTGAATCTTAAAACAAAATATTAATTCTAGTGAATCTTATATAAATTTTAACATTTTATAGGTGTTTTAGACACAAATCTAAATTCTTAAATTATATTTTCAAATATACATTTATTAAGTATAATAACTTCACGATATGTTACAATAAATTTATTTCACTTAAAATAAATTATTAAATAAATTTTACTCGATAGAAAAATTTGCATAAAACAAGTTGATTAAAATTATATTTATAATAAAAATTTAAAAGAATTTATTCATTATTCAAAAAAACTTGTTAAACCAAGTTCTATCTTAACTAGATAAGATTGTGAATATCAGTCAAAAAATTAAAAATCAATTATGTTTCCGAATACAATTTTTGAGAAGACCACGAATCACTAAGAGAAGATCATTGATAATATTATATATCCATTAAAATTAAATACAATTTTACATTAAACTATAACAATAATGGAATGATTTGGAAAATAACTGAGGTATACTTAAAATAATCCTAGCAAATGTTCTATTTTATGGTTCATTGTGCTGCTATTTAGAGCAGCAGTTTTTGGACGTGCTTGTGTTTAGAGTTTCATATCTTTTCCTTTGGCTTCGTTCGTTCTCTCGCTTTCTCTTCTCCATTCTCTTAGTCTAGCCTGTAATTATATTTTTTAATCTAATAATAACTTTTTTTTTAAAATGTGATAACAGGAATTGTTGAGAATAGCATTATGAATATAAGCCATTCAATCTTGGAGTATAAACAAACAAAAGTTTAAAAATAACTACTGGAGATGAAAAGCTTATTTAACTTCTAATTTTATCTATTTTAACTTAAATTAATTTGTTGCGTATTAATAGCATTTAGACCACATACATTGTGGGCTAATCATGTGGCTATTGACTCGATTATATATCAAAACGTGGAATATTGGCTATTGACTCGATTATATATCAAAACGTGGAATATTACTTGTATTTGAGTCCATTGGATTTTTAGAATATTTAGGCGGAAATATTTTCGTTTTATTTTCTTAATTAGTTGATACTGATGGTTCGCTATCAGGTATCATTGTATTCATTAATGATTCAATTTTTTGCTATAGACTCGTGTAACTTTTAATACCATGATTTATTCGAATATGTTTTGTTATTAAATAATTTGAACGATAATGTTGCTTACAAATCGCACATTTATAGTGACGATTAGATTTTATAAATTTTCAACGATATATATCCTTTGTCTCCTTAAATGTCTACATTTTTATTACTTAAAACTTCCAACGGTTACTTTAACACTGGATGTTAATTTAGTTTTCATATGCTTTTTATAATTATAAAAACAGGATAAAATTATTTTGGATTTTATTTTATTGCCAAATAATATTTGATTAAATTATATCTCGTATCCGATTGGTCAGTTAAAATGTGTACTATTCTCATTCGTATAAGAATAGGTATGTATTTATAGTCTTGCTTATTCGTCAATTCAGTCAAACAACTAACTGTATAGTACGAGAATGTCTCCTGATAGCGAGTCAGAACAAACTAATAAAAATAGCACCACTAGTAAAAGTCAGTTGTCTGAATTAAAGAAGTATAGGTTGTCTGGTGAAGGCGATACATGTCAAAAAAACTGAATTATCAAAGTGTTTCATTCTCAACTTGGAAATTTCTGTTAAGGTAATATAAGAGTAATTTCTGACACCAATCGTCCTACAAAAATTGGCCTATTTTTTCCAATTGAAGGTAAGCTCGGAATAATATGTTTATATCTATTAACATTGTGATTATTATATGAATTGGAAAAAAATCTATGAGCCAGCCAATGTCTTAAAAAATTCAAAGTTATGGCATAATATTGTAATAATTTACTATCAATCTGATTACTATTTATTACTTCCGATTATATAAATCACTGTCAATTACTGTAAAAACAATGACATTAAAATTCTTTAATTATTACTAATAACATACATGTACATGATTTATGTTTAATATAAATGTTTATTATATGTGAAAAGTTTTGGAGTATTATTCTTTTGTTACTGTTGTGCATGAAACTTAAATGTAACGAAATATAACATATTATAAAATAAACACTATGTTTAATTAAATCAATGAAATAATAATTAATTGCATTATTGGCGTCCTCATAAGTTGCGTCCGCGACAGGATTCTGTGTGTGATATCTTTATAGACCGAAACTTTCAAAATCGAAAATCAGCAAAGAAAGTTATAAAGAAAGTTTTTGTATGTGGTTTTGCTGTATTTAACTAATGTTTAACAATCTAATGAGTAGCCTATAATCATGTGACTTTTCTATTAAACAAGATTTGTGTTATTATAAAACTATTGTTACAATTATAAAATCACTGATCGCAAGAAAACTAATTTTGGCATATTGGAATTCAATTGGTTATCGCATACAACCGTAGTTAATCACAGCCATAGCAACGAAACAACTTGTTTTAATTATCAACATATGGTAATCACTGAGAAACGCTGAAACTAAGAACAGGAAATCATCAGTAAAAAACATGCACGATAAAATTGATTTAAGAAACAGCTTTCAAAGCGTCGTTAAACTTTGAATAATAAGATTTCTTAAAAATAATTTATTTAATAAACTTTTACGACCCGAGATGGTTAAAACTTTTGTTTAATATATTTAATCGGCAATAAATGGCTCGACACGTTTAATAGAACTAACGAGTTCGGGTAAAGTTATCTTAAATTCTAATAAGATTTTATAAATGAACGTTATTTAAATTGAAATCTTAATGTATTGTAATATATGATTGTATTGCGCTCGTCACAGAGAATAATACATTATCGTTACATATTCCTATATAGTAACGTTATTATTGTTTAATATTAAATAGAGACAGCATTAAACTTTTGCTATAGCATTTAACTTGATATAGAAAATAAGTTAAAATAGAACTGTATTGATTTTTTCTCATAATAAATTCAATTAATTTACAATTAATTGAAATGAAATTATATTTTTATATTATTCATTAAATTTTTATGTTAATTTTTATAAATTGAATTTTCTATTATAATGCTAATATGTTTCTGTGAGTGTGTGAAATACATGTAAAAATTCTGCGTATTTGGTTTTATATCTGTAACGAAGATAAGATATGCAATACAGTTTGCGCTTTAATACTTAAAGCATTACAAAGTATTTGCAAAAGTTGTCAACTCAAGTTGTGTATAATAGAGTGCAGTGATATATGTATTAGATGTGGTTAACAATCATCATGGGTTTACTTTGTGCTGATTCCTTTTAGATCATAATTCATTAAAGTGTAATTTTTAGCTCACTTTAACTAAAGGAACTATATGATTTGGTATGTCTGTATGTCCGTCTGTATGTAGACCGGTCTTTATATTTATTAAGGAATTTTTCTTTATATTGATAAAGGTATTTTTTTAAAAAAATAGACATATCTATAAATACAAATAGACAAGTGACCATCATAACCAAATTTATTAAAATAATTTTTTTGGTATTATTTCAATATTAATATTTATGAACTTTTACAATTAATAATTTTTGTTTCGTTAAAAAATATAGATTTTTAAAAAAATGACATTTAACAAATAAATAAATTTAATATTATTTATAGAAAAATCGATGTGAATTTTTAGCTAATTTTTTTAAAAAGGCGAGCTTATGGATTTGTCTGTCTTTATATTAATAAAGGGATTTTTGAAGATGGAAATCTTTTTTGAATATAGGAAACTTTTTAAAAAAAACTATTGTTGGAAAAAAGTTTTAATAGAATAATTCTTTGATGATAAAATTTTAGTTGAATCCTTTTAATGTTGGATAAAACGATTTACTTTTAAAAACATTTTTGAAAAATTTACTTAAAAGTGAACTTAAATAATAATAATTAAGTTAACAACATTGATACCGGTGATGTAAAGTTACTAATCTCTAACTATTCCGTGAGTTATGGAATGCATTTTAAACATTTGAAACCAGTGCTGTAACTGATCCGTTGTAGATAATTTCGCGATTTTTTGGGCTGTACAGTAGTGTTGTATAATTTCCAATTTTTAATTTTACTTTTCTTTTACTTTTTCTTTCAGCAAACATTTTAATTTTGCTTTTCTTTTACTTTTCTTCTAATTATAAATTTAATTATACTTTACTTTTACTTTTTCTTTATTCAATAAATTTAAATTTACTTTTATTTTACTTATTCTTTCTTCAAATTATTTAATTTTACTTGTATTTTACTTTTACTTTATCTTTTACTTCTTTATATAAATTGTATTATTTCTGTAATTTCCTAATATTATTTCTGTAGAAATAATTATAAAAAATTATTTTTGCTATATTACATTTACTTATTTTGCTTATTTATTGTTATTTTTAAATATAATAGACTGCAATATATTTAAAATAATTTGTATTTAACTTTTACTTTTGAGGTTTCATTTTACTTGTATTTCACTTTTACTTTTTGTTTAATTATTAATTTTACTTGTATTTTACTTTCACTTTTAAATAATTTTTAATATTTCTTTTCTTTTACTTGTACTTGAAGTAAAAGAAAAAGTAAGAAAATTCATATCTTTTACTTTAACTTTCAAAAGTAAATAAAACACAACTGTTCAGGAGTTTTTTGTTGGCTAGCGATAGAACTAGTTTGATACAAATAATAGAAACGCATATAAGAGAAAGCTTTATTTGAGTTTACTGGAAATCGTACACAAAGTATTGCCTGAAATAAATTACTATACAAAAACTAAGCACATGTTTTGAACCATTTCTTAGCGTTCGTAACCCTAAAAACTTTGACACACGTGACCCTAAACGTCATGTTCTATCGCTAGCAAACAAAAAACTCCTGTGTAGCTGATTCTTTAATTTGGTCGATTTTATTCATTAGATACTTGTTAGAGAATCTCCATAACTTTAGCGGTTGATTGGATTGCGGCATTGTTCAGCTAATGCAATGTCTTACTTTAAATCATAAGATTTTATTATTATATGATTAAATTATATTTAATTCAATTTATAATAATTTCAATCTTAAAAAATTAAATTTTCTATGTATATGTAATAATATTTAATATTATTATAAAATTCACTAGGAGTCTATATAAAATTTATTTTAATTTTTATAAACAATGTAAATATTTTTAACTGATTAATAAAATTTCAAAAATTTTGTTTTTGTTGTAAATTTATAATACTAATTTAAACAAAATATTATTTTATAACTATTTCTTATTAACCATGGATGAAAACAATTTAATAAAAACTGATCTGAAAAAATTAAAGAGAAAAGAAAGTTTGATTAAATAAAAAGAGAATTGAGATTATTAACGTGAAGAAAAGGGAAGAAATAGTGTCAATGATGGATCGAATAAAAGACTTTTAATGGCGTCAAAAGAACAAATTAAAGATACAAAATTGCGATACCAAAGCGCACAAACTCGCCAGAGTTGATTTAAAACGCCGCCATAGAGATCTAGAAAGTAATCGAATTGCAATAAAACGTGATTTCACGTGCATAATTTCAAGATGTGAACTTAAAGAAGCTATACCTTTTGTTGATATGTCTAACCATTTTAAAAATACAATAAAGAAGGGTCCTACAGTTATTTGCAACTCATATTATGGACTATTTATTGATTCATCTATGAGAACAATTTACATCAAAACTCTTTTGAAAAATAACATGAGTAAGAATTTCTTCAATCTTTTTGCGATATGACTGAGATATTGAAATTATGAATAAGCTGTTCTATCTTATAGATGTCATAAATTATAATGAAGCAGCTCGTTTGAAGGTCAACGGCTTTTATTTTCAAGTTATTCAATCCGATAATACATGACTAAAATAGAGGTTCGATTAGTTTCTCCACGAATTCCGTTTATGCAAATACGAGAATTAAGTAAACGAGATAGACAATACGCTAAAAAAGGAAATGTGGTAAATGTTCCAATTTCTGTTGACACAAATGATAATTTTAAAATAATAGCTAAGATAACATAAAAAAGCAACGAAAAGCATATTTTTGGGCTGTTTATTAGAATACTAAAGTCAAATGCAAATTACTGTTCATTATAAAGTATTAAAATGGAAAGTCATATTGTAATTGATTATCAATATGTATAAATGAAATCGATATCATATTAATATACAACTCAGCGTGGTCCACTAAATGGAATTTTCTAAGTGTAATTGAAGAATGAATTCGTAAAACAGTAAACAATAAAGTATTAATCATTGGAGATTTTAACATAGATATAAACAACGGAGCAAACAAAAATTATATTGACATTATGAATAATAAGGGATTATAATTTAATTAATACTGGCTTTACTAAAATGGAAATACAAAAATTGATTTGGTATTGGCTCGAAATATTTCACTCGAAGTCAACGCTTTTTAGTCTTATTTCTCCTATCATTAAGCTCTCTATATGTATAAAAAATATTTTAATTTAATAATATCAAAAAAATTTGGAAGTTTTAATGTGTTTAATTATATTTATTATTAATACAAGAAATTTTAAAAATTATGAATTAATTAAATGAAAAATTTGGAAATCAGTTTTGTGTTAAATTCTATTTATAATATTGAAAATTGAGCTCTTTGTGAATGTGTCGTTATTGTTATTGTATAAAATCTTAAAATGTATTTTTGATTATATAGATACTCCATTGAAAGTGAACGGCTATCATTTATTATTAAATTTAAGATGTTTTTAGATGATCACAATAACAGGTTTTTACAACAATATCCTAAATTCTTTAATCTCGATCTCTGAATTTTGCTGTTAAAAATTTTATTAGATTTGTTTTGGACGATTAATTACCAATAAATTGTACCAATTAAATTTTGTATTCGACATAACTTGTTAAATTAACTTGAATAATTTATTTAAATTAAAAATCTTTTCTTTTAACTACTTTGTCATTCTTTTTTAACGGGTTGTAAAACGATTTTACACTTCATTTTTAAATTCCAACACAATTTTTTAACGAAAATTTTTTTGTAAATTTATCCATATTTCAATTAATTTAGAGTATTCAACAAAATTTTTTACATAATTTGTTTTCTTTGAAAATTTACATATTCTTATTTACTTAATTCTTAATTACTACAATATACTCTTCAATAGTTTTCTTTCAATATAAAAATTAAAATTTTAATTACCATTTTAAAAATTTTATTATTAATTTAAATATTAATTTTAATTCATATATTTTTATGGAAATTTTATTCGTTTGGATTAGTGTTTTTTTAATTTTTGATAATCAAAATTAAAATCAAAAATAATTTCCTATTTTGATTTTGATTAATCAAAATCAAAATACAATCAAATTGGATAGTTTAACTAAAATCAAAATACAATCAAATTAGAAAAACATTTTGAAAATACAATCAAAATACAATTAAAATGAAAAAAATTTTGAAAAAACAAAATCAAATTAAAAATCACAAATAATTGATTTTAATTTTGATTTTTGTCAGAAAATAAAATTCAATACGAAATCAAAATTGAAATTTAGACAAAAATCAAAATCAAAATACAATCAAAAAAGATATTATGAACAAAAGAAAAATCAAAATACAATTTAAATGATTTTTCAGTTAAAATCAAAATTAAAATACAATCAAAATTAGAAATGTAAAAGCGAAACAACACTAGTTTGGATTACTAGTCTAAAAATATTCATTTAAATTTTAATTAGAATTCTATTTTAAGGATCTATTTAATTTTATTTGCATATCAATTACTTTTTTTAAATTTTAAATTTCATTGAAAAATATCTAATTCTATTCGATATTTATATTTAATTATACATTATCGGCACATTCCAAACTATTTCGATATCATTTGAAATAATATTTATTTTTATTTTCAGAATTTTTCAATTTTAATGTTGTGTTTATTTTTACAGACACTTTAGTATTCCTTTTATTTATAGATTTTAGCCACTTTTATTATTAAATAAGTTATTTAAAATCCAATAATAAACATAAAGAATGCAAAACTTCCTTAATAAATATGATGGAAAAAGTTTTTTATTAATATAAAGATTCATAAAAATTTCTTAAAGTTTATAATAAAAATTTATAATCTTCAATAAAAATAAAGAAACTATCTCCTTATATTTTTTAACGGCTCTACATTCTTACGGATGTATGTACGAAACAAATTACATATTAGTGTCGTTTGATTTTTGAAAATCAAAATTAAAATCAAAAACAATTTCGTATTTTGATTTTAATTAATCAAAATATAATCAAAATGAAAATTTTAACTAAAACAAAATAAAAATTCAATCAAATTAGAAAAATCTGCTGAAAATACAATCAAAATACAATCAAAATGAAAAAATATTTGAAAAATCAAAATTAAATTAAAAATCACAAATTATATTGATTTTAATTTTAGACACAAAATAAAAATCAAAATACGAAATTAAAATTAAAATTCGGCAATAGTCAAAATCAAAGTACTGTAGTAACCACTCTTATGTTTTATTAAATATAACTTTACCATACCAATGCCAACATCCAAGTGAGGAACTGGTATTCACAAAATATATTACTAAAACTTTCAATACTGGATGTGATAAATATAAACACAAACATCCCGTATGCTATAAACTTCCTTTTTTTAGAATGGTCAACTGACCATTAAAAAAAATTCTATCAATAAAAAAATCATTATAATAATTAACATAATATGTAAATATGAGAACAAAATGAATAGAATAATTTAATATATATAGTGTATTAAGTAGAATATTGATTAGTGCGTATCTAGTCATACAAAACCAACCAACCCAAACAATAACAGCACCTGAACCAAACCAGCTCATTGGTATGCCATCAGCTGTGGCTTAACGCTGTGATGTTAACAGATAATCTTATCCGATAAAGTTCTCTAGTATTTCATTTATCTGCAATTTTAATTTTTCCGTTTGTCCTAAAGTTTTTATTTCATTGGTTACTAATATTCCATCAGCTATTACTTTAGCTCCACAAACTGCTAAACATATAGGAACTTCAAATTTGTTGCTTAAAATTTCGTAGCCACAAACAATATTTAATGGATCTGCTATACTCATTTTATAAGTTTCATAACGCTAGTTTCTCAATAACTTCTGGGCTTCCTTAATAAATGATCTATAACACAGCTTCGACATTCTGTCATTAAATTTATACGTCTGAACTTTATTCAATACAAATTTGTCTGTTGGAAACAATATCAACGGACCTGATATCGTGAATGTGTTCATCCCAGTAATTAAATTCCATAACAGCAACAAATTGTCATATTGTGTAAATTTTCCAAAATATTTCTTATAATCATTAAACGTCGACTTCATTATGCTTAATTCCTCCTAAATTATTTCTGGGTTTTACCTATTTTAATCTTCTAACATTTACAACATCCGTTCGGTTACATCCCAAGTTTATTTTTTATACCAGTGGAGTTCATACAGACATCTATTATTTTATATAGTACTTTATAATCATTTATATGTATCTCAGATTCCGACTTATCGTGCTTAATATCTTATGTTGTTTTATCCATTCATCATTATTCTTTTCAAGTATATATTCATCTTTATTTATATCAAATGATTGGACTAAATTTACAACTAATAATCTGTGATTTCATCATATTCATTATCAGATTTTAATCCAATTGGGTGTTTTTAGTAGTAAAGACGACTAAAATACTCTATAGTAAACATTTCTTGTTGTTCTGTTGATATGTACTATCGAACATTTTTTTGGGTTAACTGGAGCGAAAATATTTACAATAGTTTCCACTTTTTCCAATTCGCTTTACTTAATCCTTTACCATTGCACTGTTTTACTTTTTATATATATATATTTCTTTTAGCAAACCCACTTAACATTAGTGTTACTGCACCAGTAACAAACAAACATTTCGCATTTATTAAATTAACAAACATCTACTCAAAGCATACTCCAAGTACGTTATTGTCCTCAAATCACTTGTTCATTGACCATTCATATCACACCCCATAACACAAACTCAAGTCAAGTCACTAATTATTCGACATATATCACATAGTGCAAACATATCGTGCACTAACTTCACTATTCAGTGTTCAGGTACAGACTGCTCTATTTTTCTTTTCAAAAATTTCATAACATTAATCAGCACATCCCATCAAATACACTCACAAAAAACTCAAATCCCGCCAAACTTAATCAAGATAATATCAAGTTCACTTCCTTCAATATCATAAACATCCCATATATAGCAAACTCAACTATCTATGGAATGTAAGTATGAATCAATATCAAAAACAAATTTTCAAATCATCTAAACATAAACTCAAAAAATTTTTTTCTGTTTATATGGCAGACGCTGTTATCTACTTCAGATTGTTTGATCGGTTTTTTTCATAATCCTGATTAAGAATAGCTAATACCTCTGTGATGCCAACCAAATGCGTTTCAGTATTGCTGATATGAACGATTTTATTGAATCCTTCATCTCTTTTCGATATTAGCGATGAAACGTTTAGCTGACTATCTGACTCTGGTTTCATCCATATCGACAGCGAATTGACAAATAAACAAAGCTTTACAAATATCTCCATTGCAGGAGACGATCTTTCGCGCATACTTGAATGGCTTCACGTCCAATCGAGACTAGTCGGTCATCGCTCGACAGTTAAATTCTTTCCTCAAATATCACCAATATTTGGACTTTACTATAAGGCGTGAATTGAATCAATTTAATCGATTCGAGTGTCAAATTCTTTAATGGCGATAACAATTGATTGGTGAGATCGATTTCGTTTACGATACCAATCAATATTATACGACAATTCTTTAACAACCACATTAACATATTCTCCAATATTCGATCGTTCTTTGTCTCCAACTGATCCTTTCCGTAGACAAACAAAACTATCAATTCGTTTGTAGTTATTTGCGTAATTATTTGTTTTATATCATTTAAATTCTGTTTTGATTTCGCGAGTATTACTCCTAATTGTTAATCTATTTTTCCGTAAATTGGGCTCAAATTACGCAAACGCATACAATTGATGTCAATTAAAATTAACTTAAGGCAATAGCGCTATCGCAAATTAATCATCACGTGATTTACGGTTAATGTCTTACCGGTAGCGAATGTTATGTATAGAGTAATTGAAATTCCATCGCCACATATCGTTCACAATATATCACTGTATACCATAACAGTGCCCACAGATAACTGATTTTGAAGAACTCCAAAAGGCGTCAATTAATTAGAACTGTACAGTAAATTCCATCGGTCCATTGCGACAATACAGCACTACCAACAATTATCCATTCCTTAATAGTTTTTTGTTTATTACTTTCATAACATATTAATTGGTTTTCATTATCATAAAGATTATCGCAATCATTGAAACAAATCATTTTATTGTCGTCATCGCGATATCGTATCCACAAATACTTGTACCAGAACTTTTATTGCAAACAATTCGCTAATTGCATTCATCTTCACTGTTTATAACGCATTTGTATGGTATCATTAGCACTTCAACTGATTCGCTGGTGATGGTTATCTTTTTTTCGAAATTAGGACGCAACACTCACACAGACATATATATATATATATATATACACACACAAACAAACTCAACACCGAATTAACATAGAATTTAATCAAAATTTAAATTTCAGAGTCGCATACTAAGGTGTCGCACATTATCCTGTCGTGGACGCCATTTGTAGTAACCACTCTTATGTTTTATTAATCATAACTTTACGATACCAGTGCCAACACGCAAGTGAGGAACCGGTATTCACTAAATTCATTATTAAAACTGTCAATACGTGATGTGTTAAATATAAGGACAAATATTCCGTATGATATAAACCAATCAAAATAGAAATTTTGACCAAAAGCAAAATCAAAATACAATTTAAATGATTATTATATTAAAACAAAATAAAAATACAATCAAAATAAGAAATTAACGAAATAACACTATTGCATATATATCCTTTATACAAAGTCAAATAAAAAAAGATTTTAATAAAACAATTAAAGCTGCAAAATTTTTAATATTATGAATTAATTTTTGTTATGTTAAACAAACACATTTAATTTAGGTTTGGCAGATTTTCGATTCTAAATTTAAATAATAATTGATTTTAATTTAATGTTTAGTGTTATATTTTGTCTTTTGAAAAATATAATAATATATTTTATTTTTTAACTAAATAGTTAGTATTTTAGAGCTGTATTTAATTTTTATAAAAGTTTTTACTAACTTTAAACATATTTATATTTTTTTATTCTTGGCTTTTTTATAATTTAATGGGGTTTTAAGATATGGTTTAAGCGAAAGCAAAAGTAAAAATATATTTTTTTTATCACTTTTTCTTACAAAAACGAAACAACACTACTTTAAAGTTGTATTGTTTCGCTATAAAATATTCTATTTTGATGTTATTTTGATTATTCTTTTAGTCATATTTTAAGTTTTAATTGTATGTTAATTTTAATTTACAGTTTATTATAATTTTAAATCTATTTTGATATTTATTAATCAATATAAAAATACGAAATTATTTTTGATTTTTCAATTGATTAGCAAAAAGCAAAATGACACTACTATAAACTAATTGTTAGAAACTAATTATTTGTATAATTCATAATTTTAGTAATTCAAATTTTAATTTGAAAAAATTCTATCAAATTATGTTTAATGTTGATTTAAAAAATGTTGTAGTCCACTATTGCAAGTATATGTGTGGTATAAATTTGGTAAATCGATAAGAAAGGTTTTTATTGGGACCCATGTCCAATAACAATAATGTAATAGTGATAATAAATTACTTATTATAAGCCTAAATTTGTACTCCAATCGAAAATAGAAATCATGTTACTATTTATTATTGTTGATAACCGGAAGTGTGGAGTGTTTGATAACTGTTTATTTAAACATTTATTAACATCATTAAATCATTTAACAGTTAAAGCGAAGTTTCGAAAAATTTGAACAATAGAAAACGAAAGGCGTTTTAAGAAATTATATAAATATTTATTCAAAATCCTATTGATTAAGCAATAATTTACAAATTATGAAAATATTATATGTGAAATTAAAAATAAAATATATAAAGCATGCAATTTCCAATTAAAATATATTTAAATTTGGATAATAAATTAATATTTAATTTCATTTAAAATTTTCTGTTTAAGATGAGTAATATGATATTGAAATTGAAAAATAATTGAATAAAAATTAAAGTAAGACCTAATAATATTATAGTACAGTCAATTATTTTATTTTAATTTCTCTTCTAATTAACTGACAAGTCTCTAACACACATACTGAGATTTGTCTAAAATACATGATTTTAAAAGTTAGCGAAACGGGATGTTTATGTTTGTACTTAAAATATCCCGTTTATACTTTACTATAATTTACCCCTTTCTTAGAAAGGTTGACCGTAATAACAAATATATATAGTAAATTGTAATTATATGTATATATGTAAATAGTTGTATATAAGTGTAAATAAAGTTAAAATAATTATAAATCGTTCACAATATAAACATCAAACAAAAATTCTTTCACAAGTATAACATGCATTAACTAACTGTATCTGTAAATTAATGTAAATAAATTCTTAAAATTTAATGTGATAAGTGTGGGTCTAGTCATTGCCATTAAATGTTAACTCTTCCAAATCTTTTATTAATCTTTCAATTTGCCAAACATGATTACGTAATTCCTGCTTTATTTCTGTTAATCTTTCCTTTATTTCTCGAATTTTTCCATCATTTCTTTCACTGTCCTTTACAAGCCATGACCGATCCAACATCTTTTTACCTCCTATGAATGGAGATACATCAGTACGCATATAATTAATTCAAAAGTAAATATAAGTATAATATGTGATAAAATGATAATTATAAAGTTTCATTTTCGTTTCCAAATTTGACCATCAAACTCGAATCCAAACCAATCACAATTCGTTATGCAAGTAATTTATTTCCTTATTTAACAATCTATTTGTACTCTTTAAGACCTCTTTCTCTGTAAAGATGTTTATGTAAAGAAAAAAGAACAAAATTAAGATAATTTAAACTAGAAATAAACTAAAATAAAATAAAAACAATATTTAATTTGTTAACAATAATATAAACTTCTTTTCATTTGAATACATAATAGAAAATTATTTTAATTTTAATTTTTTTTAAGTTATTGCATTATAATATCAGAAATTAATTATTACTTTTATAAATTATATAAATTTTTTAAATAAAATCTACTTTATAATGTTTAAAATAAATAATTTTTAAAAAATTAATAAAATTTTTTATATAAATTTATTTTGATGTATATCAATATATTTTTCATTGTTGTCTAACTTTGAAAATCTTCACATTTGCTTGATTTAGTTTAATAGAAGAATTTTAAAATTTCTCTAATTTAGAAAACGAATATTACGAATAATCTTTAAAAACTTTTTATTTTGTTAATTAACATTGTAAAAGTCAGAAATTTATTTAATAATAAAACATTTTATACATTTAATCAATACAACAACAGTTTAAAATTCGAAATAAAATAAAAAACTTATTTTTTCTTTACATGAGGTTTAAACACTGTAGATAAAATATTTTATTCGATTAAATTTAGAAAGAAAACCGAATAAAAATCTAATTAAGTTTATTTTATTATTTTAACAAAAAGATTTTTAAGACAATGTATAATTTTAATGATTATTTTTCCAGTTTTAAAAATTAACTAAAATTTAGGCTATAATTACATTAACATTTAAATGAATTGAATTTGAAATCCAATTGATTTATAAAGTTTATTATAAATAGAAATTAATTTCGTTAAAATAAAAATTACACGATTTTGTATAATTAATCAGAAAATATTTGGCATTAAAACTTTAATTTAGGCTAAAAATTGAAATGGAAAAATTACAGTAGCATTAACATTTTGATTAATTGAAATTAGAAACTCAATTGAAATAATATATTAATAGATATACAATTGAAATAAAATTTAAAATCTAAATTGAAATGTAATAAAATTAAAACAAAAGTAAAAATCAAATTAGAAATACAATTTAAATTAAATTTTTCGAAACGACACAACATAGAATTTATATAATATAAAATATTTAAATTTATTTTAATGTTTACCACACAAAGGAAGTCAAGTTTTTCATGGGCATAAATGATATCTGCTAAGTTTATTTATTTATTGTTATCACTTTTATTATTATTAAATTATCATGAATATAAACAATATTGTTTTAAATAGGTTAAAAGGTTTTTATTTGGTCAATATATTAAAGTTCTTCCTCATATAACTCCTAAATTTAATTTACAAAGATAACCCACGTTAAATTGAATTTAAATGGCATTTGTTCAGAAGCCCTTTACCTAGTGTTAATTAAATGTTTAAAATCTAATGTCTAAAAAATTTGTAATTATATTTTGATAGATTTTATAATTATCAACTGTAAAATTATATCGATATGATTATTAATTAAAAAATTTTACACATTAATATTTTGGATAGAGGAATCCGATTTAGTAATGTTTACTTTCAAATTTTAAGTTTTTTATTAATTATTTTTTAGATAAATTTTACAAAGTGTTTAATCGTTTCAATCTATATCATTTGTTTCATATAGTTTTCATTGGTTTTATCTTCATCTAAAATTATAAAATCTTCCAATTCGTTGTTATAAATAGTTATCCAAGTTTCACTTATATTAATATTTTCATTTTTGTATAGTTGTGTTTGAACTAAATAATTTTCTGCGTTATATATTATTGCTGGACGTATCGAATCATACTTAAAGTGTGATTTGTATGACATTTTACGTTTGAGTTTAATCTGCACTGTGTTGGTATTGCCAAATGTTCGCGGCAGTATGCACACAGACGAGTCGACAGATATAGGCACATTATCAACATTACCTTGAAGTCCATACTGTTTATCGATACCAAGTGGACGAATTTGCATGAATGGTATACGCGGCGATACCATACGTTCTTCCAAAGTTGTTAGATTTTCTAGTTCATTAGGTATTTTATTAAATTTAAAACCGTTATATGCACATAGTTTCGGAAACTTATTCTGATTTACATCCCTGTAACATGTTTGACATACATTTATAGTCGATTGCATTGTTTATCATATTGATTGTAAAATCTCCTCTTTAATTCCTTTATTATTGAGTGCTGTTATAATTTGTTTAAATATTTAGGATGAAAAATATTGACCATTGCAACTATCACATATAACAGATTTAATGTTTATTTCATATTGTTCTTGTAATTCTTTAAAACCTTTATTTTTAACTATAGAAAGTCTTACCATCATATGTGCTGCTGTGTTTCTATTCTACTCTTCGCGCCTTCTTTCATGATCTTGTCGAGCCAATTGATGAGCAATAGTATTTTTCTGCTGTTCATCGCAACTTCTATCTTGATTATTACGAGCTCATTTATGCGCAAACGTATTTCTGTTTTGTTCTTCTCTACGATAATTTTCTTTCATTCTCTGTTATATTTTCCTCTCATTGTTTAGCTGTCTTCTTAAATCTTGTTCGTCTTGCATTGTAAATTATAAAAATGTATTAACTTTAGAATTCTGAGATATAAATTGTGTGACCTTTACTGGTTGGTCTGAATCAGTTATGAGCTATGATTTTTGAAACATATCTTGAAGTACTATTCTTACCAATGAAAAATTTTAATTAAATTTCTTAAAATATATAATATTTGATTATGACAGGAGTTTATAAAAATAGTATAAATTAAAAAAGATGTTTTATTTTAGCCTCCTATATTTATTGTTATAGAGTGGCAAAAGCCACATATTATGTGTTTCATACGTTATTATAGCCACTGAGCGGCAGATGTTACATATTCATTTTTATACGGTTTTAGAGTGGCAGATGCCACTAAAAATGGGTTACATAAGATATTACAGCCACTGAGCGACAGATGTCACATATTCACTATTATACTGTTTTCAATTGGCAAATGCCAAAAAATATAGAATATATGCGACATAACCGCCAAACAATGCCAGATTCCACTTTATTTTTAGCTCACTTTTATAGAAAAGTAGAGCTAATGCGTTTGACACTGTCTGTCCGTCTGTCTGTCTGTCTGTACGTCCGCACTTATATTTAATAACCATAGTCTATATAATGTTTAAAAGTGAGCTCTTTATGAATGTTTCGTTCTTGATTTATTATATTATTAGATATTTGCGGAAGAAGCCACTCTATTTTGAAGATAGGAGTCTTTTTTCTAGAGTGTGACCGACGGACGAACAGACAGACTAACAATGTCAAATCCACATATCTGATTCTGCAAAGTCAGATTAAAAATTCTAATTATAAACAATCATAAATAATTTATAATATTTAAGCACTAAAATGTGTAAGATTCAGCCCTTACTGAATAAAATTTTCTAAAAATTAATAATAACAAATCCATTTTTGTACCCAATAAACTTGGAATTTTTACTTTAAAATAAATTTTACTTATAGTTGTAAAATTAGGTTACAGTTTTTAAACAAATAATTATCAATAATTAATGATGAAAATTAACAATAATTAATCAATCTATTCAAAAATCATTTCTAAAGTAATACTATTGAAACGAGTTTATTTTCTGATGTGTTATATCATATAACTTGTAGAAATAACTAAAGCTGAGAATTTACTAAATAAATACAATCTAAATATTCATTAAATGATAATTATATTCTAAATAATATATAAGAAAATAGTCTAAAACTCTGTGAAAAATAATTGATCAATTTTAAATTTTTCTTTGATATTAATAGCAAAATATTTCAAATTTTTTTTTATTATTATTTGAGTGAAAATACAGCTTTAATTATTTAATTTAATTTATTTAATACAAGAACATAAATAATTATCAACGAAACATGCAAATATGGTTAATTTATTTTAAGAGGGCTTTTAAATGGCAAAATACTGCTATAAATTAAAATTTCTATGAAAATTGTTATTGATTAAACTAATTTAGATATTAATTAGTTGCACATAAAAAAATATTCAATTATATTTAACTGATTGTGCGAGTTTATTTGATTCTTATAGAGTCAGAAAACAATTTTTGTGATTTTTATTCTAAGAAAACTAAACACAACTGACTCTAAAATCATAAAACACTTTCTGAAATACTGTTAACAAAAATATAATAAAAAGATATAAATTTTTACTATAATACATTACAAAGTGATTTCACTAAATGCTTAAAAAACAAAATTAAACATAGTTAACCAACAATAGTAACTATAATTAAAATGTCAAAAAATATTTAATACACCAAAATAATATTGAAGTTACTCAGAATATTGTATGTTTTTATTTCGAGTCTTACTAAGGTTTGGATTTATAGTGAAAAATATTAATTTAAAGAAACTTAAATATGAGTAAACTTTATATAAGTTTACTCTAAGTTTAATTGCCTGGAATATGTTATTCATCATCTGTTAGTAACTATAAGCCTTTTTATGGATAATTGAAAATTAAAATTTATAAAGATAGATCTTAATAAATTAATGAAATTTAAGCTTATTTTAGAATAAAATTTTTCTCTATTAGTCAAAACTTTAGAAAAAATTATTCAAAAGTGAGACTCAAAATTATTGTTTTAATATTTTACATTTTAATTGTATTTTGATTTTGATTTTTGCTTAAATAATCATTTAGATTGTATTTTGATTTTGATGTTAGTAAAAATGTCGATTTTGATTGTATTTTGATTTTGCTTTTGATCAAAGCTATAGTTTAAATTGTATTTTGATTTTGATTTTTGTCAAAATTCAATTTTGATTTAATATTTTTATTTTGATTTTGAGCTAAAAATCAAAATAAAAAGCAAAAATATTTGTGATTTCCAATTGTATTTTGGTTTCTTAATAAAAATTTTATTTAAATTGTATTTTGATTGTATTTCTAAGTTTAAAAATCATTATAATTGTATTTTGATTGTATTTTCAATTTTGAATTCTATTTTGATTGTATTTTAATTTTGATTAATCAAAATCAAAATACCAAATTAATTTTAATTTTTAATTTAATTTCAAAAAGCGATACAACACTACTCAAAATAAATATGTATGGTATAACACAAAGTAAGCTCATTGTGTATGTTCATACTTTTCTATTTCATATAAAATTTTTATTTAAAATTGATTTAAATTTGTTAATTATCGTAAAACAATTTATATAGTTTAATCTATAATTTTATTTTAAACTGATTAAAGTTTTATTTTCGTTAAAATATTTAAAGTTATTAAATAATAACTAATCATAACATTTAAAACTCCTTAAATTTATAAATATTTTATCGACACTGGAAACAGTACCGCTGAGTGGATGATATATTATACACCGTATTCGATTTAACACAAAACAAAGAACTTTATTAACACTAAATAATGGTTAGAAATACAATAAAGTATTTATGATACTAAGAGATGTAAACGTGTTTATTGCTAACAGTATGATAAGACTAGAAAAAGGCTAGAATGAGTGCTTAATGCTTAGTGATTGAGAACTGCGTAAGACTGAGTCATGAGAGTGTGTGTAAGAGCCTTAAATTGACAATTTAGGACTAAGTAACTGTGAGTAATACTTAGTAAATGTCAATGTGTGTAATGGCATATAATAGACTAAATTAGTACTAATCATAAGCTGTAATTAACAGTATATGAAAATGTGATAACGTTTAATAAACGTAATGTAAACTATTAGTAATGTCTGTGATGAGTAATCAGCGCAGAATAACAGTTGTGACTTTGCGGTCACTACAATATATTAAAGTACCAGACTTAATGTAATTAAAAAATTTATTTTTATTAGTTACACTTTATCAAATATAAATTAACTAAAAAAAGTCGAATAGATATAATTTTGGAAGATCTTATAACTCTATTACGAAGTTTATCCAATAATAATATTTTCATGGCTTTTCGTTAGATAAATTAATTTCATCCAAATTTTAAATTATCGTATGTATTATGATAAATTTGTGTTGATTATTAACATTCGAAAGTTAAATTTTCAAATTACGATAATAGTTAGAAATTATTATGAAAACTATCTAAGAAAAACAAAAAAAGTCTTTACATAAATAAAGTGCTGATTTTAATTTGAATTGTAAAATAAATTTAGAAGTGATTTGAAAATAAATTTTAGTTATTAAATAAGTAAGTTAGTAAAATAATTTTAAAACATTTATAACCGAATTCAAAATCACAAATAATTTTGATTTAATTTTTATAATTATAACTTGATAACTTTATAAGTTTTTAATTAAAAAATATTCTAAAATCGAAATATTATAAATTTTCACTTTAATGTAAACAAATTAAATTAAATCGGTTTTATGTTATAAAATATAAACTTAAATTAATAGTATTTGTGAATATAAATATAAGCTTTATTTATAATTTATTGTTTTTATAAATTAATTAAATATTTTCTACCATTTTATAGCTTTTAATTTTTGACTTTTTTTTAATTTCAAAAAAATTATAATTTATCTTTTACATTCAACATGACTTTTAAATTTTAAAAATTGTTGATCTAATTTTATAACTTTTATATCTTTCAATAATTTAGTTTTAGTTATTTGTTGGTTTATCTATTTATATAATTTTAATTATAAATTTATTTTTCATTTAACATTAAGTAATATTAAAAATTCACACAACTATATATTTACTTACTTTTTATATTTTTAAACCTGATATTATTTTTATATTTATTTATAAAAAAATTTTCGAGTTAATTATCTTTATTAATAAAGTCAAATTAATGCAGAAACGATAGTATTTTAAAAATAAAAACGTTCTAATTTTTCCCATCAATAAAAAGATTATAAAATAATTCTATCTAAATAAAAATTTATTATTATGCTTTACAGTTTTTAACAAATTTTAAAAGCAAATCTATCTGAAACATTTTAAAATAATATTATTTAGATATATATTTATTGAAGAAACATATTTATCTCATTTGATTAGATAAACGCTATAATGAAATACTACGAATCCTGAATTTTGTTCAACGATCTAATATCACTGAAAAGACAATGAAATGATGAACGATTTACATCTCACTTAATCTATTAGACAATTGTTGTTAACTATCACTCAAAAGAATACAGTTATCGTAATATATTTATTACATTTAATGTGAAAATATATATACAGAATATTAATACTTTTTTATGATTAGACAATATGATGCAAAAATGCTTTTAAACGTATAGAACCATAGATATTGGGAATAACTAATGCACAATATCTTAACGAATTTCGGTCCTTATAATATTGTGTTTTTTAATAAGCATTTAATGAACATATTAAATATTCAACTAAATATAAATTTCAAAGTGATCTCACTATTTAATTTAATTTTCTTTCTTGTTATATTTAAATTTATTATATAATACTCACACTAAAAACATTGAATTAAATGCTATTACATAATGATTTAAAATTTTTAATTATTAGTTATTAATATTAAACAAGAACGACATAATCATAGAGAACTCAATTTTTTATAAGAAAAGTTTTTTGAAATATAATACATTTGTTTATAGTGTTTATTTTTTTGTTTAAATTTGTGTTGTTTTGATTTTTGAAAATCAAAATTAAAATCAAAAATAATTGCGAATTTTGATTTTGATTAATCAAAATCAAAATACAATCAAAATGGAAATTTTGACTAAAATAAAAATCAAAATACAATCAATTTAGAAAAGCTTTCTGAAAATACAATCAAAATACAATCGAAATGAAAAAACTTTTGAAAAATAAAAATCAAATTAAAAATCACAAATAATTTTAAGTTTAATTTTTATTTTTGTAAGAAAATCAAAATCAAAATACGAAATCAAAATAGTATTTTTGACAAAAATCAAAATCAAAATACAATCAAATTTAAATTTTGCCTAAAATCAAAATCAAAATACAATTAAAATTATAATTTTGACAAAAATCAAAATAAAAATACAATCAAAATAGAAAAAGAAGAAGCGACACAACACTAGTTTAAATCAAAATGAGAATTGGTTTTTAGATCACTAGAAACATGACATCTGGTTAACTCATATAAAACAATGAAAGTCTAAATATTATGTTTATTAAAAACCGAAAATATCGAAAAACCTTACCGTGAAATTTTTTCAAATAAATTATTTAATATTAACAGTATTAACAGGTATTGGTTTTTGTTTAGTTTTATATTATCCAGCTCTAGAGACAGGATTTTGTATATTCAAAAACGAATATGTCGAAAACATTACGAGAAAAGTTTTTATTTAAATTCACAAATGCAATTAATTTAAGTTTATATTTTCTTCACCTAAAACCGATTTCATTTTATTTGTTTACATTATACCGAAAATTTATAATATTTCGATTTTAGATATTTTTGTAAAATATTTTCAATTTGATTTAATTTTGATATTAAGTTTGTAATTTTTATATATTTAAATTTGATTTTTATGCTAATATTAATTTTGATATTATTTTCACATTGAGTAAATCATGACTCTTCGTTTCAATCATCACTTTTGGTTTTTCATTCAATCACTCATTCTTCGGTCAATCAAGCATTGGTAAGCGTATAAGATTTGATCATATATTGTTTATTCGCAATCATTGTTTGTGTTTTCTATTTCGATCTATCGGTCAGCGATCACTACTGTCTGCTTCTGTAGATCTCGTACAAACCACTGGCTTCGGCCCGAGTTGTGGACAGACATTGAGGCTTAGGACACAACCACTTCAGAGACATGTCAATTCCAATAGCATATTTGGAAGAAGCGAGCTAAAACTCCAGAAAATCATTTGCTTAATATTATAATAAACAATCTTTTTTGAGACGTTTATATTAAAATATAATTGAATACTAAATATAACAAAATTAATTTTGATTTTTCTTTTTATTATCCCAAATAATTATGTACACAATTCAAATTCAAATTTACGCAAGTAGTAGTATTATTTTATCTTGAACTTTTTACAAAAATAGAACTTATTACTAGGCTAGTTAAAATAGTTTGTTAAAATAATGCATAATCGTCTGTGATCGTTTGCAAAAATTTCAAAAATCGTTCAAAAAATTTTTGAAATTTTAAAAATTATAAAGTTTTGCAGGAATATATCCAAAACAAAAAGACTTAATAATTTCTATTGCTTATTGTACAAACTAAAAATAAGAAAGCAAGTGATAATGACATTTAAATCACAATAAAAATTATCATAATTATTGAAATTATCTTATATAACAAATACTTTGCGATAAAGTTAATAAATTATTTTTGTAAAACAAAATGAACAAATATTAATTTATTCTAAGATAAAACGAACATATTTGTCGATTTCTACTGATTGCACAACAGGAAATTAACAGAAATTTGAATTTAGTTAATATCTTTTATTAGTTATGACATACAATTAATTAAATTTTTGGGTTAGTTTGTTTTAATTATTTTAATAATTAATAATTAACTCGAAACCAGAAATACTAAAGAATATATTATATGAATTAATCAGAAGTGTTTTTTTGAAGTTTTACAATTAACTTTGGCATAAATTTGTTTAACCTTGAATAATTATTAAAAAAATTAAATATTTTAGTCCCCTCTTATTAAAGATTATGGGTCTCAATGTTTTATTATTTTATTTATAATTTTATTGTTAATTATTAATTTATATTTTTTCAAGTATATACTGTCGGTTCACTTAGTACTCGTTCGTTTTTAACTGCTACTCGTCCAATATGGCGATAAATGGTTGCTTTTTAAATACCACCCGATGGTTTTCATTTACTACTTGTTCATAAGCATCTTCCCTATTCACTGTTCAACTGAACAATTTCATTGATATTTTAAAAAATAAAACGACTTCCATATCATCTGTACCCAAATAGCACAGATTATTTTTATCAGTTAATTTATCCAATTGTATTTTAAAAAATTAACAGTTTACAATTATTGAAGTGTGCGAATGATTTGTTAAAATTATAATAGGATTATTTAATGTTTTGTTTCGGCTTTACAATTCTTATTTTGATTGAAATTTTGTTTAGATGTTTTAAATAATAGTCATTTAAATTGTATTTTGAATTTAATTTTGTTTAATGTGCCAATTGTTTAATTTTATTTAACGAATTTTAAATTGGACATCTGCGGAATTTTTATTTTGATTGTATTTTGATATTCGTGAAGACTTTAATTTTGATTTTATAAACAAAATTATATTAAAATTAAAAATCATTGTTTTTGAATTTTATTTTAATAAAATTTTAATTTAAATAGTATTTTCGTAGTAATTAATTGATATAATACTATAATTTATTTTAACTTTTTTATAATTGTAAATAACTTTGTATGATGGAGCAATTGAAGCTTACTTTTTTCTGAAAATTAAGTCTATTCATTTTTTAGCTCACTTTTTTTAAAAAAGGCGAGCTTATAGCTGTTACAATGTCTGTCTCTCTGTCCGTCTATCTGTCTGTTCGTCTGTGCGTATGTGAGTCTGTGCGTAATTACGTGCGCTTTTAAGCTCTTTTTTTAAATTTTGATCATTAGGGTTTAAATATAATAAATATTGATAATAATTAGTTATTACTTTTCGTAGTATAAAATGAGTTAACCAAAAGTCATGTCTTTAGTGCTCGATATTACAAAACATACCAAAAACTAATTTATGTTAATACATTATAATTAATTTTTCTTCTAAGGTTTCATTTTACTTGTATTTCACTTTTACATTATGTCTGATTTTTAATTTTACTTGTATACAAGAAAAAGAGCCCGCCTTTGGAGGGTATTTTAGTAAAATAATTATCTATAAATAATATTTTTTTAAAAAAACCAACATCTCCGATTCCAAACAGAATAAATCGATCAACTCCGACCAACCTCTAGCCACTCCAA
>JAQGAW010000560.1:0-27373 GCA_034698025.1 Phthiracarus crinitus
TCGATTCACAACCAAAAGAAATGACTCAAACTAAAACATTCAAACACATGAGTCAAACAAAAACACATTCTTTCACATGACAGCAAAACCAGTTCATTCAAGGACACAACCATTGAGTTCATTTTTCCTCATTCAAACATCATTTCACAAAAAATTTTCAGTGCTCAATTAAAATGGCGGAAAAGCAATCGCAGTACGACCAGCAGAATGAGGAAATTCAACGTCAATCGGAGGCATATCACGCCGAAAATCAAATGCGAAAGATCGCAGAGATCGAGCCGTAGAGTAGGCGAGAGAAAGAGCTCAACGCAAACAACAAGAAAAAGACGAGCGCCTCAAACAGTTTCAAAATCAACCGCACACGGTTTGGAAAAAGTGAGTGAGTCCTTCGCGTCGGGGGAAATGTGCCCTCAGAGGTCACCTCCACAAAAACGAGACTCACTGACCCACATTTTTTGCCATATAAAAGGCATTGCTTTCTTTCCCTTTCTCTCTCTTAACCTTTACACTCACTTTTTAGTGCATCCGCAAATCAATTGTTTTTTCAAAAAATCAAACTGTTTCAAAAATATTTTTAAATTTATAAAAATAAATTTTGTTCGCTCTCGAAATCGTTTCACTTATTTGTGGACTCAAAACATTCGAAACTTTGGTCACAATTTGGCGCAGTCTGTAGGATACAGTCGCAAAAAACTTTCAACTCAACTTCAAAATGGCTTCCAGCAGTGGCAACGCATCGGGCAGTGGTTGCGAGAAGAAGCCAACGAAAATGGAAGTGTTCAGCAAAGCTGTTCGCAAAGCCGGCGAAGAATGGCGCAAAGCCCCGGGACGACTCCCAGAGTTTCAAAAATACTTCGCCTAACGAGAAACAGGGGCGAAAAACGTGGAGGCGCGACACAACTGGCGACCAACTGATCTCAGAAGTCTCTATCGGTCTTTCAAAAGCGAAAAGAAGCCAAAGTGGAAGCAGCAATATCTGGAGACCCGATACGTTAGGGATCCAGAGATCTCTCAGGACCGTCTCACAAAGGAAGAACAACGACAGGTCGATGAGGCGAAGCTTTGTTCAAAGCGAAGGTCAAGGCCGGACGCAACCCGTGGGAGCAATGATTAGCTTTTCGTGTCGGGGGTATTATGACCCTAGAGGTCTCCCCATAATTTGACGCAGAAAAATTTTTGGTAAATTTCCTTTATTTGTTGCATTTGACCGAAACTTATTTTTTATTTTCGTCTGTCATATTCGGTCAAAATCGGTCTGTGACGTTCAAAAACGTTCAAAAACGTTCAAAAACGGTCAAAAACGTTCTTCACTATATATTGTATATTGATTATACAATATTAATTGAACATTCAATTACATAGTATTAAACAAATTAGAATAATTCTTAATATAAGTTAAAGATAAATTTAATTTTTACAAACCTGTTATATTTATCAATATTGTATTAAAAATACTTATAATATATTAAATTTATTCAAACAACCAGTAAAACGCAAAGCAATTCCAAAATAAAAAATAAGAAACGTTAAAATGCATTTCTTATAATAAAAGTTATAAAATTATCAGTTTTTGATAATAAAATCATAGCAACGAACTTATTATTAGTTCTCTTGTTAATAATAAGCTTTAATAATAAGTAAATCCTCAAAATAATCATAACCTATAAGAATCTATTATTGTATGGATAAGAATTTGACTTGTAATCAGGTACCCGAAATGTCGGGTTCGGGTCGGGTACCCGACAAATTTGACGGGTCGTGTCGGGTTTTAATATTTTTAATGCTAACCCGACTTTTCTTTAAGTATTTATAAAAAATACTCAATTTTTATAATTGATACTTAATTTATAAACTAAATTATAATGACAAGTTGTATTACTACTCTAAATTTTAATTCATTAAGTTTTTCGTTATAAATTTTTGAAAAATTGTTAAAAATTGCATTTTAAACTATATAAATGATTTCGGATGTCGGGTGCGCGTTGGGTACCCAACAAAAATTATCGGGTCGGGTCGGGATACAATCATGTCGGGTTTGGGTAGGGTTCTGAAAATTCAGTTGATTTACTAGTCTATTAAGAATCACATAAAAAGGAGTCGTTTTAACTTCATTTAGTATTGATATATTTGCTATTTTTACTGATTATAGCAATAAATGCTAATTTGCTAGTTTATATGCAATTTTCCAAAAAATTAAAAAATTGTAATTTAAATCAGATGATTTTTGAGTAATCCATAAAATTTGTTTAATAAAATATGAGGAAAATTTCATAAACGAATTTTTTTTGAATAAAATTTTAAAATTTCTTTTTTTAATGATATGATGATTAATTTTTAAAGCTATTGATTGTTTAATTAATATTCCTTATTCGAAACCCAAACTTTTTAAAATTCCTATTTATTCATCATTCATATAGCATTCTGAGTCTATTGGCCAATCACCACATTCACCACACATTGCACTGCTAGACTATGATAGCAGTAGAAAACTAAAACATGTTAAACTTAATGATGAGAAACAGCTTACAGCGCAATCGTAAACTCAATCAAATCTCGACGTTTTTTATACTTAATTGAATAGTATCACAATTGTTAACTAAATTATTATATAACGCAATGAGTTTTAACTGTGCTTTTTTATTGCTAGTTAAATATAAGCTTATCAACCAATTTAATTGCGTTAAATGATTATACGATAAATTGCTTGTGAAGCGCACTATGATTACTAAAATAAAGCGATTATTTATACATATTTTTAAATTTATTTGGCAAAAACTATTTTTTATTGTATTTTACGCTTATTTTTTATTCTCCAATCTATTTGTTTATTGTGGACAAATATTTGACAATTTATTAACGCAAATATTAAGGTTGTTTATTAATCACAAATTTATAGAATTTTATATCTAAATAACCTCATAGTTATAGAAATGATTTTGTCTAACGTTTTACAGGTTCATTGACAACTTTACGAAAACTTTAGGCCCTGTTTGTAATTTTTTGATTAAGTTAACGTATATGTATATTGAGCTCATATTGCAAAATAAAATATATTTATTTCTTTATTGATATGTCTAAATATGATAATCGATAGCAATCCTCATCTTTCGGTTTATAAGTAAAATTGGAACTCTATTGCATGCATCGTTGTTTCGGGTTTATTAAATTTTTAGTTTAACTATTAATTATTATAGTTTTAAAACAAACATAACTCTGATAAAAAGTTTTATTGTGTTACATTTATGGTATATTTTTTAAACTTGAGTTAATAACAGCCATTAAATTACAAGTACACACGTTATTGTATTGCAATTAAATATTTTAACAAACTATTTATTAATGACATGATTTTTAGTACAACATAAATGCAATATGAGTTGATAATTGTGATTAATGTTAACTAAACTTATAAGTAAATATTTGATATTTATTTATGATTGATTTAGATATTTGTATTCACTGTGATATTATTGCTTTGCACATATATTGCGATTGCATATACAATCGGATTAATTTATTGGTACAACAAAAGCTATTATGTAACTATTATTGCTTTAGTGATTGGCCATTGGTTACTGATTAACGTTGTTTGGCATTATTATATGGCGCTTACTATATCTCCCGGATATTTGCCGCAAGTATTTCCATCAAAATATTATTTATTTATTTAATTTTAAAGCTAAGTTTATAATAGAATCGGGAATATTCCGAAACCACTTCGGTTTGCAAAAAATGCATTGCACCGGTTTGTTGTTTATCGACACTTAAGACATTTAAGCATTTAATTAATTTTATAATTTATAATTTAGTAGAAGTTTTAGAATAATTAAATTTGTAGTTGGGATAACAAAAAATATTAATTATACTGTACGTATCAAAAAGGATAAAATGTTAGACAGTGTTCATTCTACTAATTTTTTATTGTTTATTATAATATTCTTTGATCATTGATTATTTTTTGTAAATCTTTTATAAGTAAATGAAAACACTATAAACGCTTCCGACTATGAAAACAAAAATTCCTGTGTTTGAGCCACTTTTAAAATTATTTAAATGTTTTATTTGTCTCAATCGTCGCCTTAATTTACAATGTAATTAAAATAAAAATCTAAATATGGAATTTAATGAATTGTACTGCGAAAACAGAAACCGCTGCGAACACATCATTGTGGTGTTTGTAATCGGTAAGCGAATACCGATATTTTGAATAAATTCCAACCAAATTATCTTAGTATTAATTGAGACATTGTTTTCACATGAAGATGTATATTAAAAATGGATCATCACTGTCCGTGGCTTAATAACTGTGTTGGACACTTCAATCATCGATACTATTATTTATTTTGCGTTTATACGTGGTTTGGAACCATTTTTGTAATCATTTTTGGTTTTCCTGTTATGAAAGATCACTTTTGGCCACAAAAGCAAATATTTATTAATAGTTCTTCGAGTGAAAACGATTTACAAAGTTTTGATTACAGTATTAATAATATCTCAACACTTCCTGATAGTATCGAGTTTTTCATTGTATTGCAACATAAATGCATAATTTTTGAAACAATAACGACTATTGGAATATTCGTAGCATTAGGTATTATTCTATTAACCAAATATTGATTAATGATTAATGCTGTTATAGGATGTCTAATAATGTGGCATTCGTTGCTCATAACTCGTGGCGAAACTTCTATCGAACGCCACATCAATAGTAAAGAAAAATTAAGAATGGAAAAAGTTGGTAAAAAGTATAAAAATCCGTATGATTTTGGTTCGAGAAATAATTGGAAAATATTTTTTGGGTTTCAAAACAAAATTTCTTGGTTTCATATTCTTTTACCGTCAAAACATTTGCCTTTAGGAGACGGTATTGAATGGAGTAAAATAAATTTCGAATCTGGTTTAAAGGAAATCGATTTCTTTGAACGTTCGTTTTAATAAAAAAGAAAAAAACTTTTAAACTTCCTTATGGTTAAGCTATAGAAATAAGAATTCGCTATAAATATAATTGGCTAACGATTACGCATATGTGGAAACGAGTCAACAAGTTTTGTCAGTATTATCAGCAAATACAGCTTATGGTGATTAAAAAAGGTGTAACTAACTTCGCTGTCATAAGCATAAAACTTTTATTACTGAAGAATACATAAAAATTACATTAATAAAACAAATCTACAGCTTATGTCAGTCAAAATGCATGCTCAGTATCAGTGAAACTCGTGAATGCATTAAAGCTCTCTAACTATTCTCATTAAATTTTAAATTGTTTACAAATTCATTGATGTCTAACTTGGATTTTTTCAAAAAAAATAACGAATAAAACTTTGATTTAACAAAAAATTAAATTAATAAAATACATGTTACCGTATATGAAATAATTACAAAGAAATAAGTTAATCATATCATATATAAAATACATTAATACTAAACGATGAGATATATATATACCGAAGATATAGTCATTTATATACAAATTGTTAATATACTACACATTTAATTACAAAATACACGTTCAGTTTGTATACAAACGTATATGAATTTTCAAAACTAATTTGTTGTATAATTAAGTGCGAGAAAACCGTTCATATATTAAACTTTACTACAATTGCATTTAAATAGCAAAGACAACAATGTTTACATTAAAATATGAATAGTAACAAAAAAATAAAATAATCACAGCACACATTTAAGAGCAACCGAATTATACTGTATATAAACCGCATTATTACATAACATGCATAAAAATTGAGCGTTTGGTGCTTCGCATGATTGTAGATAATTGTTTTGTTTATTTGAGTAATTCATTTAAATTAAAAACTATTGTCTCAATTATAGTGTCAATAATCAATTATAACGTTATCTATGACTGATAATGATATGTATAGCACTATGAGGTGATTAGGTTTAGCATAAAGATTGTACAGTAAAATCATTTATTTATAAGTATTTTATTTAACGTTATTTATATAAAATATTAGCTCGTAGTGGTCGCCGTATCAGATGTTGGATGGTTTCGAAGTAAGGAATCATTTCCATCTCCAGACGATGAAAAGTGAGCATTACTAACAAAATACGAACTCTTAATCTCTCGCTTTTTCGCTTTTCTTCGAAATGGAAAACATCCTTTAGATTCTTCCACAGGCGGACAATCAAACATGAGATCAGGCGTTAACGCACCGTTTGGACCAAATGCACTCAGTTCTTCAAAACACTTTGTTTCGATCATTTCGTGTTGCCATGGAATAGAAACACAACCAGTATTAAATTTGCTATAAAATGTATCATCGCTTGCGTCTAAATTCACTCCTTTTACTGTAGAAAATTGTTCGATATCTAACACATCTTTGGCGTAAACTGCATGAGGCTATCAGTAAAATCGCTTATAATTAACATTAATATTAATTTATATTTATACAAATTATGTTGACATACATCGGGAGCGAATGGCGGATCGAGCACTCCTGCCTCAAGTCTTTTCCAATTAAATCGTTTAAAGAAATCATGTGCCTTTACTTCTAACGATCCATAACGATCACAATTACATCCAAGTCTTTCTTTGGCATCTTTTTTTAATAACTAAGCATTTAAAGGAAAAACTCTTTAATATTTATCGCCATTAAAATTCGTGTACAGTATAACAAATTGTAGGCATACTAATGGAAAATAGCTACACATTTAAACATCACAAAACAAATATGAGTAGAAATAATCTATATTTTGTATTTTAAATTTGACTAATTCTAAACAGGGTGTCCCCCATGGTCGGATGGTCTAGGGGGGGTCTCCTTTCAGATTTTTCGAAATTCTTGGGGGAGGGGGTAAACTCATCGGATTTAAACGACAATATTTTCACTTTTCACTAAAAACGTATCGAAATTATCAAAATTTTGCGTCCTTGAACTTCCAAAATTTTGGGGAGGGGGCATACCCACCCCAGACCCCCCTCTTGGGACACCCTGATTCTAAAACATTCGATATTACTGTTTAAATAATAATTTGGTATTTACTTTAGTTGTAACAATACAAGTGAGTTTAAAATTGGCTTAAAAATAATTACCGCTTGACATATCATTTTTGCATCGTCGCTGAATTTATTGGAATACTTTTCTTGCTCCTCTTTTACTCTTCTTTCCACTTCTTCTCTTTTAACCTATGAAACCAAATAATATATTAATAATACTTAACACAATTAAAAAGATTTACCTTTTCCTTTCTTGCTCTGAAAGGCGCCTGTCCTTCAATCATCTCATATAACAAACAGCCCAAACTAAACCAATCTGGACTATAAGTGTACTTTTCATTGTCAATAACTTCAGCCGCCATATAGCCAACAGTTCCAACTCTTCCCCTAACCATCTCTCCGTCAGGAATTTCCATTGCAAGTCCGAGATCAGATATCCTTACATGACCTGAAATTACAGTAATTATTTCAATTAAAACTATACATAATAAAAATATACTGTTATGTAAAGTGCATACCATTATCATCAAGTAAAATGTTTTCTGGTTTCAAATCTCTATAAACAATACCCTGAGTATGTAAATGTTCTAAACCTTGAGTGACTTCTGCGGCATAAAATCTTGCCCTTTCCAATTCAAATCCAGGTTCACCGCCCATATTATAAATATGGAACTTAAGATCTCCGCCATTCATTATGGTAAGAACAAGACACAACGCATCTTTGGTCTCATAAGCGTAAGCTAAACTAACCACAAATCGAGAATTGATTTTTTGCAATATTTGTTTTTCAATGAGAACCATCGATTCACCCTTTCTTTTTTTAATGCGTTTTTTCTCTAGTTTTTTGCAAGCATACATTTTACCAGTAGCTCTCACTTGACACGCACACACTTCACCGAATCCTCCTTTGCCTAACACGCGATACATTCGAAATGTCTTCGCAGTGATTGGTCTGCTCTCTAATGTTTTCCATTGAAGGTAACGAAGAAAATATTTACTACTTTCGAATTCTTTAAACGGTTCATTTGCAAGAAAATCTTTCACTGATCTAAACAGTAAATAATAATTTATGATTAATTAATAGATTTTTAAATTGGCTTACGAGTGATGTTTAGAGTAAGACTAATTCATAGTCCTTCACACTTGGAATTACTATATAAGCATTTATTTAATCGTTTTCCAAAATATTACACAAAAACTAAATTATTTTAATAAATGTTTAAAATAAAAAATTTAGTTTTAGAATAATAAATCGATTAATACACAAAATCATTCTACGATTATAAGTGTATTTGGTATACAGAAAGTTCCAACTGCTCTAAACATCATTAATAATTTCTATAAAATATGCAGAAGGAGTGCAAATGTTCAAATGATAGAAAAGCAATGATTTATGTCTAGAAATTTGAAACTGAAAATCTAAATATACAGTATAAGTATATGAACTGAAGTATAAACTTATATTAATAATACTTGTAATGAATATAAGCACACCTTCTGAACAAAATTCAAACATACTGTGCACATTCCGTAAATATATCTTTGCTTATGGTATTCAAATTATTTTGACATTTAATGATTAGTTCTTCATTAATAACATCAACAAAATGAGAACTCTCTAAAGTCAAATATTTGTCAATAATATCACGCGCGACACACTCACGCTTTTCGTCCTGTTGTATCGAATAGTTATCCTTTTTTGCAGCGATAATAAATAATTAACTAATGAAATATGCACTCAAAGTACGACTTTGATCATCAAATATTAAATGGATTATAATATTAATAAATTACATACCACTGCATCAAGAAAATAATTACATTTGCAATAATCTTTAGTCTCACAAAAGTTTCTGAAAAGTAATCTACCAATAGGTTGCTGTTCTACCACGTAATTAAAACTAACATCTGTAACAAACAAATTAAATATTAATTATTACATTACAACAAAAATATTAAAATTGTCACTAAGTATTTGTCAATTTACAAATATTGTCACTAAGTATACATTTAGATGACCACGCGTTTCAAAAACATTTTAAGCAAACAACTAAATTATATTAATAATTAAAATTATAAAACTTCCTTAATATTTGAGCATTAAATCTGTAAAAATTTTGAAATGAAAAACTAACAAATTAACAACTAATTAACAACAAACAAGTTTACATAATCCCTAATTACATCATTTTGTCAAAATATTAATTTGTAAAAAAACAAACTATAATATATTAGACAGCGATCTTACAAAAAACAATTAAATATATTAAATTGTCTGAAATGAAGGAATGGGTTATAAAGTTTGTTTTTCAAAGTAGTACTGATGCTGTAACGTATTTCTGTGATTTATTTAGTTATTATGGTATACCTATTTTATCCTTTATTTCCATACATTGAGTTATATGAGGAAATTGTAATATTTTCTTCCATTTTTTACTTTTTCCTTTATTACTATCAGCTCCTCCTGCAAAATATAAATTAAACAAATATATAAGTAAAAGCTTATATTTGAATGCTTTAACAATTATTAATTTTATTATTATATATTAACGACACACGCGATTCATTTATAAAAATTGTATGTAAATTACAATATAGTAAACCCTCAAATTAAGAGACACAACTAGTGTTTCAATCATTGGGTTAATATTATTTATATTAATTGAGGACTTACTATACGGTGTATGCAAAGAGTAAAATATTCTTTGATCAAAGAAAGTTAAAGAATTTTATTATTCTCAAAGAAATTCGATGTTTCTCAAAGACATTTGAATTTAAAATTTTATTTTTCGTAATATTATTCTAGTAAGCGTTTTAAAAATAAATTTCACCAAAATAGAATGTATTACATCTATTTTTTATATATTCTTTTATTAAATAAATTAAATTTATTGAATAATACCGTATTTGAAAAAAAGAATTATAAAAGAATTTTGCTACTAATCTCAAAGAAATTTTTAAAAGTGATAAAAGATTTTTCACAGAATATCAGAAAATTTTCTCAAAGAAAAGTCTACCCCTTGTATAAATTTCAAAGTAAACAATAATAAATAAAGGCGCGATGTGAATGACATTATGACTTTTTTATAAAAAGAAATATCGAATTTAAGTTAAATATCTTCTCGAATCTTATAAAAAGAAAAACACATTTGGAAAGCATTTCCTAAGTCATTAAAAGTCATATTTCAATCGTTAGGTCATATTCTAAAATACAAAACCAAACCGAAAAATATTGAATTTTTTTTATGTTTTGAGATTTTATTTCGGGAAAATTATTCAATTTAATATAGAATATAAATAAAATTTTCAAAAATTAGTTTATAAAAATTAAAATTATCGATTGTGAGTAAAATAATATAATATCGGCCATCCATCTGAAAATTGAGAGTTTCAAAAATTTCACTTTAGTGTTACGTATGTCCATAAATAAATTTCAATATGTATATATCTTAAAAATAATAGTTTTGTAAAATTATGGTCATATTTTAATGTCATTTTTGACGATTTTAAAGTCATTTTTATAGGCCTTAAAATCCGAAAATAAGGTCATATAAATATGAGATAAATGTAATAATAAGGGTCCGAAAATAAATGATTTATTTAACATAAGAAATTAGTCCAATTTGACTCGAAAAACGAGCTTTAAATTGTAAAACCGCATAATTGAGTAATGATAGTCAGAAAAATATTGCAAAAAAAATTTAATTAATAGAAAATAAAATAGGATTATTTTCCATGCCATCAATAAAAAGGGATTTGGGGCAAAATTGAAATTTTTTGAATCTTAATAGAAACCTATTATTTGTTATAAAAATACATTTCGATTTGCTTATTGCGAGCGAATCATTGCATGTAAAATTTCTTGTGTCAATATTTATCTAACTCTTACAAACATAATATTTATAAAGAAATGTCATTATTATTATTTTCAGACTTTAGTACACATTCAAGTCGATTAATACTTCTTTTTGATTGTCTTCGAAAATAAAATTAGAAAAAATGCTTAGTTTTGTCTAATCGCACAAACAATTATCATAAATGAAATTAAAATTAATAATAAGAAATACAATTAAATGATGTTTTCGATTCACGATTTAGGTTCGGATCAGTATTGATAAATATAGCAGACGGTGTTAAAGCTTAAACAATAGAACCGCAAATAATCAACGAATTTATTGGACTTATAAGCTTAAGTAAACATAAAAAGATTATATATTGGTAACGCGGTTATAAAAAGTACGTAATACATCACTTTTTATGTAATATATTTTTTATGGAAATATCATAAACGATTTTAAAGCTATAATACAAATCAAGATGTTTCGCGATTCGTAATACGGAAAAAATTTCTTTAACAAATCAAAATGAACCGATAATAAACTTGGAACAGCTATTAAGTTTTTTTAAAATTAAATTTAAAATAGATTGTGACATCAAAATTTAATTTCTTTAAATATTTTACATTTATATTATGTATAATTAAGCCAAAAATCATTCTAAAAACTTATAAGATTAATAAACGCGACCAAATTTAAAATTAATCAATTCATATCTATTTTCAATGTTTTTACAAAAAAAAGAAATAACGGCTAACCATAAAAATCAAGGATTGAGTTATTTTTTCATTTTTCATAACTCCTATAGAATAGAGTGCAAGAAAAGTTGAAAATCTCAACTTTTAACAGTACTGTATATGCAATGCCTCTAAATATGGGTTCATAAACAACATTATGTTTATGATGTTATTTAACATTGTTAGTCATTTACAATTATTAAACCGTGTTTTAAATCGACATTATTAAAAAATGGTAGGTTTCGGTTAATTAGATTGTTGTTATGAAACCATTGTTTAACAGTTAAACAGTCGCATTGAATTTTGAATTAAAAATTTCAAAACACTTAAAAATTGTCAAAAATGAATAATGAATCCAATTTTAATCAAAGTACTTGAAAATGTGATGAATTTTTAATTATAAATAATTTTATGCTAAAGGATATAAAGTTTTATAAAACATTCCGCAGTAAATATTCGTTTTTCAATTTACAAGAACATTTATTTAAGCGTAAAACCTAAAAATAAAATTCATGATTTTATTTCAAGTGAAAAATTGTCAAAAAAAAATTAACCGAATGAAACTTTAGTTTAATGTTTTTTATTAAATTAAATACAAAATATATGCATAAATTCATAGATTTTAATGCAAAGGGCAAAAAAATTTTTGATAGTAATAACTACAAAATTTTATATTCTCTGCTCAGCAAAGATAATAATACGCTCGTAAATTTAATGTTAACAATTTTTGAATTGTAAAAAACGCTATTAAAAAATTAACATAAAAACTTTCATGATAATGCATAGTTTGCTTTTATTAATGTAAGCTATTATTTCTGTCTCGATATTGTTTGAAAAAATTACTTAATTATTCAAACGATAATAAATATATAAAACTTCACATAAAGTAATCTATAAAATAATATCTTAAGTACTTATGCAGTTCAACTTAAAGTTTAATTGCATATATTATAAAGGATGTCGAATTATAACGGAAACAAAAATGTCGGCGAATTCGTATACAATTTATAAATGAATTAAACAGAATTAAACCATTCGAATGAAACTCATTTTTAAATTATCGTTAAATTAAAACATGAATGACTAATTGACACACGAGGGGTGGAAACAAATCACGTTTGGTTTTCTTAGTAACGGAAATGAAATTTACGTGACCATATCACGATTATTTAGATTAAATAACGGTTGTCAACATTGGAAATGCTTGAAATCGAAATTCGTTATGCTTATGGTATGCTTATTGAAGAAAACATCAACTAAAACTTAAAATAACAAAATTCACTTACAGTATAACTTAAACGATTTTATCCGCGAATAATATTTTTTAACATTTCAAAATTAACTTTTATACATAAATTTATGTAAATTTACCTGAATATCATACGCATTGATTAGTAGATATTATGTAAGAATTAGAAAAAAACAGTTTTGGTTAAGTGTTTCTAAAAATATCAAAACATAGCAATGATTTAAAAATATCTAATAAACAAGACATATAGAGCACACTTTTTTGTAGTTTAATACATATTAAGTGACAAATAAGCTGACATTAACTTTTAACCAAATGATACTAAGTTTTCAAACACGACAGACGGACATTTGGTAGAAACATAAGCTGGTGTTTGTTTACGCGAAGTTTGGTAAAAACCCTAACAGTCGAAACCCTGACCTTACAGTATACAATTTAATACAACAAATTATTTCCTAATGATAAAGTTAACAACAGGTTAAGCACTTAAAATTAGACATTTAATTTATCATTAATTTTAACCATTTAATATTGAAGGTCAAAAGTTAAATAGTTTAAACTGCTCTTCACTGCCAACTTTTATTGTAATACGTGCGGCACAAGTCTTATTGGGATTTAGCTTTTAAACATTCAAAAAATGATTTTCTATATTTTTCATTTCCCAAACGCATTCATACATAAAGTTTAAGTTATGAAATACACTGTAAGACCGCAAGACTTTTGATTAAGTGAATACTTATTAAATTCGAAATATTGAAAAATGTAAATGAATGAGCAAATATTTTTATAAGGCTAATGATTATGTAAAGATGCGAACAGAAGGTCATTATAACCAATGGATAAATGCATATCTGATCAAATAAAAGCATACCATTCAACGTATTTCATTAATTATTTAACAGAAATGTTATCTCATAATACCCACTCTTAGATTAGCAAAACTATCCGTTTATTTCTGTTTGATATTTCGATGTTAACAACTCAATCAAAATTATCACATTTAACATAACTCATTATTTACGGTAAATATCAAACAAGATTTTAATGCGTTTATAAAAACGCAAAAAAATGTGCATTCAATAACCAGTCTAAATAAATATTGATTACATGTAATGAGTGTTTGTTTTAGCGATCGAAATCATAATCGAAATGATATAATAGTATGATAATGAATGGCGTGTTTGGGAGCATTGGAATGGCATAGCAATCGCAATGTGAAGCGAAGTGCGATTGAATTGCCATCACATTCACATCACAAACAATTACTATTATTATTACTATTACTTGCCTTCTCTGGCTTTAATATAAACAGTATTTGCCACAATATTCTCCAATTCCATTAACTCCAGTTTTGCGCCGATTATTTCTATGGTCCACTGTTTAATTTGAGGACCAAATCAGATATTGTCAACAATTGGTCACAAATTTGAACGTAATATTTGCTATCCAAGTGTCTATAGATGTTAATGTAATGTCCATTTGTTGGTCGAAATCTGTACATTTGGCAAACAGTAACGCAATTTACACGCAAATCCTATGGATATTCGTAATTTGGCACAAATTCAGTCAATATTTCTAATAATTAAATTGAATGCTACATTGAATTGGAAAACAGTTACTGCGGTATGCTTTATGCCAAACTCACACACACTAACACACACTCACTCACACACCACACACTCACTATACACTATACAGTGTAGTGTATGATACAGTACACTACAACATCAAGTATAATACTAGCATCTCATCACTTCATAAACACCATAATGGAGTGAACCATTCAATGCATACTGTATAGCCTAACACTATAGTACAGTACAGTACTTACGCGTATTCACTCGTTAGTATTCATATCAATTACAACCGTACAGTTTAATGTGTTGTATTGTATTAACAAACCATAAATGCTTGAATGCGCCAAATTTCAATTCAAATCAATTTGTTTTATTTTATAAAATTAGAACATATCAAATCATAATTTAACATTTGCTATCATTTACATTAAAAATATTTGTAAATAAAATTAACAATCAATGACTAGTGAATAATGATTAATAATTTTTATAACTTAGTGGTTAAGCTTATATTGTATATAAATTTATAAGACTTGTTTATTTACAAAATAATATACCGTATATAACACTAATACGGTAGCTGTACTGTTACTGTAATAACATATGGCAACTGCCGCACAATGAGCTTTCCGTATATCATATCCAATTGATTGATGAATTCAAAAATTAATTTTTGGACACCATTTAAAATAACGATTACTTACGAGAGTTACGAAACTCGAATGCAGAAAATGTGTTTTTTTTGTTGATAAGTAGTTATCATAGCAACGCTAACCTCTAAAAATAAATACTATTCAATATTTTAAGATTGCGTGTAACGAAACATCGATTATTCACAAATACTCGATCGGATTACTTAATGCATGATTACATCATTTCGATGTTTGAAGAAACGTGAGCACATCAGCGTATGGCGAATCGTTATCAGACACCATCTGATACGCTGAACGAAAAGCCGATCTGTTTTCTTCTGTTTTTAACTGAAAAATATAAGATCTTAATAAAATGATTTGATGGTAATCCAAATGGAGAAATGTATTTAAAAATCACTGATACCTCATTATAAAAATTGGAACAAACCACGCAAAATAATTCGCGATCAGTTTTCTCTAATAACCCGTAACGAGTTTGTACGTATGGAAATCTGTTAGTAAATGGATATTTTCAAACAAAATTCATTTTTTAATGATTATGTTTTACATGTAACGAATCCAACAATTTATCGAAGCGCTTATTAGAAATATAGTGAGCGACCAAATAGCGTGTGATAGTGGAACGAGTTGAGTAAAACTGGATAGCGATAGAATAACCCAATCGTGCACAATATCCAATCGCGACTCATTTTGTAACTTATTAAATACCTTTTAAATTGAAAAAATATCGTTATCCGTAAATGAATTAATGGTTTAACTGTAGGTCAATGTTTTGTGAATACATGTATAAGTTTATTATATAAAAATCAAATACCAAAAATAAAATATTAGCCAAATGTCTGGCGTGGGTCTGTTGTCCAGACAGAAATTCTCCGATACATTTATTAAGAATATCTTGTGTTGGATAAAACTCGCATAAAAAATGTGGTAATATATTACATATCTGTTCGGCTTCGAATGATAGACAAACTTTCAGTCTTTCGAATATCACAGATAATTTTTCCATGGCTAAGAAAAACTCTTCATTATCATCAATATTTTTATCGATACCAAGTCCGACCGAACCAACTATCAAACAATAATTAAATAATAAAAATCTGCGATTTAATGACCACAAAAGTTGATGAAATACCCAAATAAGTTGACGATGTTATCAAATTTAGAGCCACGAGAGCAGTGAGTTGACACGACGCTGACTTAAATCTTTCCAAACACGCTTTAACTAAAACGTTAATTTCATTTGTACTGAATTTTTCGCAGAGAAGCAATTGTTCCAATCCATTCATAACAACTATAAACACCAGCGATGTTTTATCGGATATTACTTTTAAACAAAGCTATAAAGTAATTATTATTAATTAATAATTAAAAATTTCAATATTACTCAAATATTGTTACTTGAAATATTTTCTTGGAAAATTCATTGTCAGAAAAATCCTCAACAAAATGTTCGATAATATGAAACGCGATTTTCCACATGAGTTCCAAGTGTTCCAAATTATAACTGCTCGGTCTAACCATTAAATAATTAATGTTTATATTTTGAAAATCATAAATAAAATCAAAATTTTTCTCAAAATTAAAACTAAATAGGTTTGAGAACATTATGCATTTTTTGGTTCAAATAACAGAATTTATATTTGAAATACAATTATACGGTAAATCTATTATTTTTTAAATCTTACAATGAATTATCACTGAGATGTTTGATAAGATATTCGCACACATTCGGCAAAAATAATGTCTCTTTTCCATTAACTCCAACGCCACGAAACTCGATAATATATCTGAAGCCATGCAAAGTTGCAATTCTTGTGGGAAGAAAAGGACTCCTGAGACTGGTTTCAATAATCTTCTTCAACTTATCGATAATAGTTTCGTTCTCGAATCCAAGCACAGCGGAAGCTTTACAAATTCCAATCACTAAATATTGGGAAATCACTTCGTCTTCAGCGAGTTGTGCGATGCGATGCACTTCCAAATACGTGTCTAACATCCATTCGAATTGAGATCTTTCGTTGAATAGATCTGATAATAATAGTATTGATCTACAAATCTCTGTAAGTAATGGCAGTTGAATTTGCCGCTGTAATGATAAAATTTGCCCATAAAGATCAAGCAGAAAATGTAAACACGAATTAACGTCGATTTCGTGTTTCTCTTTAATCGATGCCTCAATATTTGACGACGATATCGACTTATTGCTATTTATAGGACTTAATGGACTAAAACCCGATGAAGACGATGACGAGGAAGTGGATATTGAAGGCGACAGTTCATTGATAGTCGATAAACTTTTAATAGAGTGACGCAATAGTTCGACAGAAATTTGTCCAAAATCATAGTGATTTGGTTCCTCATTGCTATCTATTATCGAATTAATTGCCATTAATAATGGTTCGCGAACTGATTGAAGTTTATCACCAGATCTTTGGTGCAGAAAATTAGGAACTTTCTCTTTCTTTTGCTTCAAAAACTTGCTTCTTATTGGGTTTCCCTTTTGAGGCATTAATGTCGAAAACAGTAATAAGTCAGATATGGTTTTCACAGCAATCAAATTAATGGTAATTCTTTCCAATTGTTCTTCATTGGAATCGTTATTACTAGATGTAGCGCCAAATACGCCTAACAATGACATCCATATTTCCTCAAATTGAATACGACTCGTCCATCCAAGTTGTGTTATGCGAAACCGAAATTGCTCTAACATTTCTCGATCGTAAAGATAATCAGATGGAATAACCGAAAGAATAGTTCCGAAATTACCAGAAAACGTTGGATTCCATGAATGATCATTCCTTAGATTCCATACATTAATCGGAACCATAACAAAACTGTTGACAAGAGGTAAACGCGCTGTGCTTAATATGATTTTCCTCAATAGTGATTCAATTATTGATGGAACATGTTTTGAGACAAATTTTTTAGTTTCAATGCAATGCACTAATTGAGCCATTCTTATGCATGCTTTGTGCGGATGTTTTAATTCTGGATTAATGTTTTCATTTTTTGCAAAACTTTCTGGATTTTCAAGTTTAGTTAATCCGCCAAAAACTAATTTATAAAAGTAATATATCGTAGAATAACAATAAGCTTATAATATAATGGAAATTAAAAAATACATACAATATTTTGATAACGAATAAATCGCGGATATAAAAGAGCACTGATAACTAATAGTTTGGAAATCCGATAAATATGTAAAAATTGTGCCACAATTAATTGATACGTTCATAATTTTTAAAACCATTACAATACGAAGATATGACGCATTATTCACCGTTTCTGTCATATATTGTGCCGCTTCTGAGTAAAGAATTGCCACACGAGTGACATTAGCCAATACTTCAGAATGAATACTCCGTTCGGTGTGATGTTTAAGGTAAGACAAAAATCCAGAAGAAAGTTTAAACAAATAATTCCAAAATAAATGATCAGAAAACAGTTCAATGATCTTATGTCTATGTCGCGCTTCTTTAGGCGTACACATTTCCGAATGAGGAAGAAACGGGTAGTAAGGAGTGGGCAATACATCTACAAAGTAGTTGACGTGTTCCATAACTGTAGTTAGAGATGCTTTCAATAAATTAATGCGATTCATGACAGCAGAAAATATTATTTTTGTGGTTGATTTGTAATCTTCATCAACTAAATTCTGATCACTAAATTCTATACATTCTCCGAGAATTTCGAGCGCAAAATCTCTTGTCGTTAAGATATAAATAATATCTTCATATGAGAGTTTATTTAACAGATACGCTGCTTTATAGCAGTTTCCATTCGAATATCTTTTACAATGTTCCTGTAATATCACTAAAAACCAATCTTTCGAAATATTAGGCATTTTGAAATCAGTTATTCTGTCCGATAATGGATGTGTTTGCGAAATTGATGAACCGTTGATGTCTGTTCCCAATGTCGTCAGTTTTGTAAATAGTTTTTTGTGTTTCACTTTATCGACGCACGAAATAAGTTTTTGCAAATCGTGTTCTGATATGTGATTAACAGACTTTGGTTGAATTAAATCAAGCGGTGATGTCATCAAACTTACTCTATTGCAAGCCATTTCTTCAGATTTTTGTATAATTAAGTGGTTTGCAGCCAGCATTTGATTAGAAATAATTTTTTCGATCAGAAACGTTACGAGTGAAGCAGACTGTGACGGATGAACTCTCTCCAGACAATCAAGTAATCGCATTACAAAACTTGGTTTTCGTAAATTTTCGTCACATCTCGCATTAATAGCCTGAATAAACAAACCACTGGACGACGAATTGCGATGAATTGAACTAATAAATTCACTTATTGGCAATTCGTGGCAAACGTTTATTATTTCATTAATATTCTGAACGATAAGCCATGTCATATGCTCAGCATCTTTCATATTTTCGGACACAAAATCGCACAGTAATATAAGAGAACCTCTCCTTATTATTTCGCAATTCGGAGAAAAAACATATTTTGTTTTATTGATGTTTTCTTTTCGTTTTCCGGTCGAGTAATTACTATCAAGATTCGGTTGAAGCAATTTATTCCACAAACCATCTTCACTATAATCTTCATAACTTAATAGCATCAGAAGATTAAACCATTGAAGAGCCAGTGTTGGACAAACTGATATAATAGATAAAAATGATGCGTTAGTTTTGGTTAAAGAGAATCCACTTAAATATGTAGAATTATCGGAATTCTCTTGAAATTGACACGTTTTTATTAAAGCCATCGCGGCTTTAGCCACACGACGATATAATCCTGACTGAAACATATGAGTTAATATTAGAATATAATTTGATATTAACTGAATAAGAAATTCGCAATGTTTCATAATATCATTATATATGGAATTATATCGTGTTTCGATCTCTTGAATACACAGTTGAATTATTTGTAATAAATAAGACGCTAACATATCTTCTGCTTGAATGGAATCGGCGTTACATTGACTCGCAAGCGATGACATGTGAAACGGTATCGAATTTGCATTGTTTGAAGAGCTAATTGGAATCACAGGCAAACCAAACGGTCCGATAGTTATAATAGAATTTTTCAACTCTTCTAATCTGGCCAATACTACTTCCTCCTTGGTTTGAACGATAATAACTCTTAATATCACTAAAATCATTGAAGTCCAACGATGAAAAAAGTAATAATTATCGGTTAGACCGGGATGTGGTGCGGCAAACAGCGCTTTCAATAGTATATCAACGGGTCTGAAAACACCCATCGATACCGATTCAAATAATGAATGCAAAACGTCCAACGATTCATAACAATCAATATATACTTTTTGCTTAATGAGTTGCGGTAACAAAAAATCGATTATCTGTCGGGACATCTTTTTCCACTTTTCATCGCCTTCTTTACGGCTTTGTTTAATAATAATTAGCAATATTTGCAACGTTTGTGGAAACTGAATCAATTTTAGACAATTCGCTACAATCACCTCTCGCTGAGCGTCTAAATCTTTGGTCGAATCAACTTTGCTCGGACTTCTTAATAGCATCAAGTCTTCTACAATCACTTGAATGGCAGTAATTGCAAGCTTTTCAGTGTGATTTCCGCTCGCAATTATTCCATCGCAAAGCTGTATAATTTTCGGTATACCAATGATTGGTTTTGAGTGATATCTTTCGTATGATAATAAAACTAAAAAGAAGAAAATATGTCCAATTAGTTGATCGAAATTATGAAACTGTCCGCTTTCGATAAATTCGAATTGTTTCAAAACAAAGCCAATAAATATCTGATCGGAGTCTAATAAACAATAATTGACTCTCAATTGAACCAATTGAGACAATAAGTCAAGCACTTGACACTGCATGTTCACGTCTGTCGTGATTGTGTACTGCTTTAAAGCCTTAATAACAATTGGTTCAAATAAACGAATATGTGTTGTTAGCGATGCTTTAGTGTTTTGTGCGACACTAGAATTGGTCACCTTTTTGTCTAAAATAAATGAAACACGTTTTTCTATTTTTTTCCTTAACCAACTTGAAAATGTTAAATCACTTTCAGCTAAATTTTGGTAATTAGAACCTAAACGCGATGATTGAGATGCATAAAACTGCGTAAATTTCGTATAAGGAACGGCAAAACAATAATTATAAAGTCCTGGAATGTCACCATTATTAGTATTTGTGGTTAAAGCAGGCGTTACTAAACTCGTAGACATCTCATCGTTATCTGTTTCTAAACGGTTGCCATCGTCTAAATAATTGTCATTACAAAACATTACCATATAATTGGTACCAAATATGCACTTTAATAGTTGTCTCACATTTTTCATGACATAACTCGGTTCGAGAGTGAATACAATTTTTAGACAATACAAGATTTCTTCCGAATATTTGCCCGTATATTTCAATGTACACATTTCCAAAATACGCGAAAGAGAATTTAAAGTAACGGATAGAAGCGCTGTTATCTTTTCACCCTTTAAATCCATTGAAGTTTTCCAACTAATGAATGACGAACGAAGTATTTCGAACAATTTGCATAAAATCGGATTCGAAGCGAATTGCAATTTTGCATTTTTATCTTTTTCCGATTTGTCGGAATCAACTTTTTTTAGAAGTTTTGTCTCCGATTTTTCGCTCTCATTTAGTTTCATAGACTTTTTGCGTATTGGGCTTAATGTTGAGTTCGATAATGTCTGAATTACTGGTATTTTATTGGTTGCGCTCATATTCACTGAATTTGAATAATCATCAATAATATAAGAGTATATATTCAATATTTTGAGCAAATGATTAAAAAGAGATTCGAATTGTGACGCTAACTGTGGCCTCAAAGCGCTAATTATTCCCCATTCGAGTTCACAATTAAAAGTATCGCTTTTTATATTTGACTTAATCAATTGATACGCTAATCCTTCTAAAAGATTTATAATTAGTGTTATCACGTCTTGATGAGTATTTAAGTCTAAAACAGTTAATGCATTTGTCAATAACAGAGTTAATGCAAAATTGACTAATTGTGTTGCCGTTGATTTATCACTTGAATCACAGCCCCAACAGTGTGGGTATTTTAATACTGGAAACGTTTCGGAAATAAGTGAAAGCGCATGTATATATCCAAACATTGCGAATTTATTGTCCAAACTAAGTAATAAACAATCCTTTAATTTATTAACAATATTTAATAAATTAGTTTCTAATAAAACATTAGCGGCTGTTGATGTGTCGCTTGCATTAATTGGATCCGTAAATGTATGAATAAATGGAATATAATTAGATGACGCTTGAAAATAATTAATTTTTTCTGGTAAATTAAATAACGTGTAATCGTAAGCAATACCAATAATGGGGTCATTATCGCACTCGTCTTTTGTAGTAAACATGGAAGAAATAATTTTTGTAAGACCAACACAAGCCGATTCTCTAACGCGATAGTCTTCATCACAAATGAATGGCAAAAATACGTGATCCAAAATTTTATTTTGCAAAAATTCCTTTTTAACGATAATAGATTTTGGAATAAATGATTCGGAACGTAGTTCTAAATAGTGAATCACTTTATAATCAATATCGGCAAAAGTTTCGACTAATTCAGTCTTTACGAGCCAATAACCATTATGCCTCAAATCGATGAGATCATCGATCAAAAATAACGCATTCATATTTATCGAATCATTTGAATTCAATAACTTATTCAAACATAATCGCAGTGCAGTTAAACCATGCTTAGCAGCGATCGAAGATTTATCGTTTATAATGGTAACTAAAACGGACAATAGTTGTTCGAGACTGGGAGCCTCTGAATACGCAGAAACGGAACAGTGTTGCAGAAGATAGTCATTATATGGTATCGACTCATTTAATATTTCTCGAATAAAATTCCCAATAATAATAGCGACCTGTCCTCTAATCTGTGGATCATTATGCGATGAATATAACCCAATATCCCATATTTTTTGAGGCGATTCATGCATTTGAGAGCTTAGTTCGGCGTCGATGTACAGGTTAATTATGAATGGTTTAGGGTTAAGACGGAATATGGCGGCAATACAACCCAATGCAAGCGATTTGACACTTACGCGAACCACTTTATCTGGTATTAAGCCGTTATGACATCCATTCAATAAAAACTGTGAGCACACCAGTCTAACACAGTATTCCAGCGAAGATATATTTTCTGTAATAAATTCGCCAATATTTCCATTCTTTTCACGCGAACTATATCTTTCGTCGATAGTATCAAAACAATCTGAAGCGCACGGAGATATACGTGATTCGATAAATGAGTCGTCATATTCAACATAAGTTAATTTTGTGGCCTGAAAGTTGGATGATATAGATTTGTTGGAACTCTTAAACGATCGCTTTTCCAATTCAAACGAAACACTTTCGTCGTTATCTATTTTAGACATTTCTAGAGAATTCTCTAAACTATCGAAATCGCGGCTCTTTTCGTTATTAATGAATGACTCGTTCAAAGAAGCAGATGGTATCGATTGATCGTTATTTTGACTTTCAGTGTCGAAGTCAACCGAATTACGGTCCGATTTATCATCGAATGTGGTGACACCGCATATACGCGAACCATATTCCTCGTCATCCAAAGACGCGACATTTATTGACGAACAACTCATCGAATTGTTATTATGCATTCTTCGATTTCGCATCATTGATAAAATAGGTGATGACGGAGTGGATGGACGAATATGTGTGCCTATTCTTGATTTATCCATTCCTTTATTATCTAATAAATAAGGAAAAATCATTTTCGGCGGAGTTTTCATCAGTTGTTGTAACGCTTCTAATGATGACAATATTACGTTATGATTATTATTATATCGTATATTAAATAATATTAGTTCATAGATTTGAAGTAAATTTTCGGTAATAGCTTCGCAGTCTTTCGCAACGCTTTCCGTCTGTTTTTGGTTTAATCCAAATGATCTTAAGCTCTCATTTTCGATTTGAGACGGGATGTCATGCAAGTGCGGAATCATGTCTTTGATGCACAGAAAAATCCCAATCAACGCATTATCACACAATTGTTGGTCATAACTATCGCGTTGACTATCAGTAACTTTATTAAGCATTTGAAGCAAATTACTTAAAAGCCACGAAAAGAAAACTTGCGGTTTCCTCGAGTATTGACATATCACTACTAAAGACGATGAGGCAGTTCTTCTAACACTCGCTAACGTCGACTGTAAGTTTGGAATAAAACACGTCAATAAACTAATTATTTCGTTATCGCTGGCAAACGATCCCAAAACAGGCATTATCTTAGTTATCGCTATTCTTAGAGTTTCGTTCAATACTTCTTCGTCGGTTCTTTCGCTTATTTTTGCCAAACATGGGAACAGATTTAACACATAAGGTCTGCATTTGGCTGCTCGTGTCAGACGACACAAATCAGCGAAACGACTCAACGCTGCTCTCAAACTACGACTCGAGCCATTTTTTTTGATCTCTTTATAGAGTTCCACTTGAATTCTTCCCAATTGTGAATCAATTAAATTCTATTATAAATTTAATAATTGATTTATTATATCATATATTTAACTCGATATTTAACATTAAACTACGATTTACTTTAATGGTACGATTGAGACACTCATTGGAAACCATACGAACGTCTGAATCATTATCGTCGCAACAATAAAGAAATGTTTCGATCGCTATTCCAAGAAATTTGTGGAAATCTTCGATATTTCTAAACATGAAACGCAAATTCAAATATTTGTTGTGAATACGAATGTATGTCTGAATGTCTGTATGAATGTGTGCATACCTTAGACTCGGACAACAGATAATATCCGCGATTGTATTGCAATGAAGTATTTTGTCTTTTTTGGTTAAAGATGTTTCCTTTTTTCTGTTAATTAATGTCATAATGTCATAACAATCAACTGATATATCAATATTAATGTTTGAATGCATACATGAATTTAGTGGAAATGAAAGCTTCTTCTGGTTTATCGATAGGCGTTTGAATCAGTTTTAACGCTTCGAACGCTTTCACCAATTTTTCAATGGAAGCCATTTCAGTATATTTCTATGAATTAATTGATTATTTATTAAATAGTAATTAATGTAAACAACCGTTTGATTTACATTTCAAATCGTAAATACAATACAATATAATATACGGAACTGTCTATAAAATTGTATACAAATAAATGAAAACATCGTTTTGACGTTTGCACACAAAATACGTTCAAATAATATATGATAAATATTATTAAATAACGTCAAGTGCTTTAGTATTGCTTTGCTTGGAATTTCGATGATTTCTTAATTATGAATTGATGTTTTAAATTAATTTAACATTAATTGATTAATATTTTAAAATATTTTATATAAATTATTGTAACATTAAATCGGTTTTAAATAACTATAGAAATATTTTGGGAGAAAATGATTCGGAAAAATGCAAATTTTAGAATTAAATTTTTAAAAACAGTAATTGCGTTGTGCTCTGAAGTGATAAGGATTTCAGATTGAAGTACAAAATTTCAGTTTGCGGTTCACGTCAGACCTCAGGTAAAGGCTGCGCACTTTGTGAAGCCTTCTTGAGAAGGGAAGTGAATTGAGAGTGAGGTGAAGATCACTAACGCTGACAGTGTATCAGTTTATGTTTAACTTTTTAGCAAAGTTTTTCATATACAGAATGGTATTTGTATTACTGTATTCACTTTACTTTCAGTTCACTTTCAGTCTCGCTTTGTCTAATGCGAGTGTAATCTTAATATTATTCTAATTTTAGTTTCCATTTTGGTATTCTAAGTGTTGCCAAGACTACGCGGCAAATATTAAGTATAAGTACATCTTTTGGTATCAAACACTCGATTGTGGTTTGTAAGGTATTATATAAAAGATATTAATGCAATATAATTCTTTAATTTACTTATATATGAATATTTATTAATGAAATTATTAAAGAAATTGATATGGAAATTACAAACAATGTTAATGATGAAAATGAAAAGTGTTGCATATGTTTAGAACTCATTAATGTTCAAGAAATTGAAAACAATTTTATTACTCCGTGTTGTAATCATCCAATTCATAAACAGTGCTTTGAGTCATACAGAACAGACAGAATTCAAGACAACACAAGAGATGAAGATAACATATGCTGCCCTCTTTGCAGACATGAGTTGGAAAGACTACATGTATCTTCTAATGTGCACTTCACTGAACGTGAATTGTTTGCTATCGAGTGGATTATGAATAATTTTGAGTCAATCGATGATGCAATTTATTTTCTACCATCGTATGAAAATTTTATGCAATAAATGACAGATAACGGTATAATGAAGAGAGTGGTAGAATAAATGAAATGTAATATTAATTAAAAATAAAACAATATAAAATTAATAAAATGTTAATATAAAAAAATTTAATAAAAAATTAAATTTAAAAAATTGTAAATCTAAAGAACGTGTAAAATTAAGATAACTTTAATAATAGAATAAATATTATTCATAAACATGAACATTTTAAATTAATTAACTTATCATTTAAATTTTAATATATATTTTCGATTTTTTTAATTTAATATTTTCGAATACATTAACGACACTTTCGTTTTAGAGTACAAGTGATATGTGTCAACATCTCACGACACGCAAACTCCTCTCAAATAAAAGCAAACCATAATAAGTTTTTATTGTTTAAGGGTTTGAACAGTTATCGTTTATGTAATACTTTTTCAATCAATTTATTATTAGTAATACTTATTAAACATAATATTTTTAGTAATATTAATAGATTTATGTTCGGCACTTCTTTAATATCACTTGAAGTGAACGCTTGCCGAATAAAGGCTTACGTTTAACCAATTTATAATATTTTATGTTTTAATAAAAATAATTTAATCGCAATAAACGTTTTAATTTATTTAAATAAATGATTGAGTTACCGATATAAGGAAAAATTTTAATAAATGGTTGACTAACAATTAAGTTATAAACTAAAAAGAAGTGTTATTTATTTAATACAAAAACGAGATTAAAAAATAAAATAGTCGCTCGTTTCTATAAGAGAATAGGTTTTTAATAATATTGTGTTTAATTTTATTATGTGATATAATCCATGAAGAAATTCAATGCTTACGAATTGTAATCATTTAAATAATTTATTAAGATAATTATTTTTTAAAAATTAGTTATTAATACTGTTGTTCTTCGTTAATCCTTACGATTTGTTGTTCTTCCGATTTAGGTTTATGTTCAATATGTCGATGTTCTTCGTTAAGCCATACGGTTTGTTGTTCTTCCGATTTAGGTTTCTGTTCAATATGTCGATATTCTTCGTTAAGCCATACGGTTTGTTGTTCTTCCGATTTAGGTTTCTGTTCAATATGTCGATGTTCTTCGTTAAGCCATACGGTTTGTTGTTCTTCCGA
>JAQGAW010000561.1:0-27365 GCA_034698025.1 Phthiracarus crinitus
AATTTAAAAAACATGATAAGAGTCTTTCACACAACAATTATCATAAATCATGCAAATATACATACAAATATACAAAAATATACCTGATTTAGCGTCTCTAAGACTTTACAAACAAAATACAATGTAAATTTAAAAACTAATTCACAATTTAAAAGACTTTAAATAATTAAGTAATACTCGAATCAAACAAAGGCGCTCACAGATAATCACAATTTCGCATATATGTGTTGCGTTACTGCATAAGTGGGCTGAACAGCGCAGTTCTTGTCACATAGCGTTAGGGGTCGTGAGTGCGGTCTAAACCGGTTTTATGCATTAATGCAAAAAGTAGGTTCTGCCATAAGCAACGTTTTGCATTAATGCAAACTTTTGCATAGTTTCGTTAGCATCAGATTTTTGTGTGTATCGTGAAACATACTTTATCATAGTGTGAACAATCGTTTACGAGTACGAATTCAACATAGAATTTAAAGAGTTCAATGCCAGACAAGTTATAGTTGAAGATCACTCCCGATTTGACAGTATATTCAAACAGATTCCCCACTATTATGTTGTATACGAATTTATTTTTAGTTTTCTTATAAACTTTTAAACTTAAGAAAAAACTTTAAACTTAAAACTTGATCAAAATTTATTATTAAGCCACTAATTTATTCACATCTATTAGTTATAAGTAATTATTCCATAAATTCTACAAATTTATATATAATGCATGACAAAAAGTATCACAAAAATAAAATAAATACAAAAAAATGTTGAGAATGAGTCGACTTAAACTAAATTGCTTAAGACTTTCGGGACTTAAGAGTTTGTTTAGTTGTTTATGTAGTGCTTTCGAAATAATGATACAGTATTTTGAAAAATGATGTAAAAGTATTATTAGTATTATCGCTATGCTTGAGATTTTTTGTCATAAAAAACTATTAGTCATTTCCTTTCTGTTGCTTAATGTCTTTAATTGTAAACTAAATACAGTATAAGATAATATTATGTGATACTGTTAAACAATTTTATAGACTCACGATTTAAGAAACTTGCTTAATATTATTTATTTTTTACTAATATTTATTACGAATCAAGGTTTAATTTAACGGATTTAATTTACTTTTATATTAAATGATTAAATGTAAACTAACGCTATCATCCAATTACTGTAATCTATTTAAAAGTGCACTTAAATCATTTAAATTATGTGAAATACAGTACCCAGGGTTGAAGAAAAACATTAAAAAATTAATATAATGCTAACTATAGCATAAACTTCAAAATAATGAAATAGACTTAATTCAAAGTTAGTCGAGTCTATATAAAAATAACGGATGAATTTTTATGATGGCATCAAAATGTTTAATAAAATGTAAAATATCTATTACTGTATTATTGTATGATAATTCAAAAATTCTACAAAATAGATATTTGATTTATGATATTTAAATTTGAATAAATAATGTGTTACGTGATTTAAATAGAAAATAAAAATCGTAACAATTATAGGGATCATAAGTTAGTAACGAAAACGACTGCAACTTTTATGACATATGTTTAAGAGCTTGGATGTCGTAAAAATTGTGAATAAAAGAGCTAACGGGAGACTATCAGGCATTTCAAAAGATGTTCTTTTGTATTCTTTATAAAGCGATCGTCTTCAGTGTAACGACTCTCTAACAAAATTTAATCTTCAACTTATATATATATTTCCCAATTGTATATTTTCCGATTGTATTTCTGTCTGTGTGATTTAGAAACATTTTAATTGTCAAAAAATTATTAGATAATTGGAAAGGTTTAGCAAGTATTTTATAAATAATAACTTATCTTATCAACTAATGCTTTTGAATGTAATAGTAATATCAGTTTATTATCGAATGTCAAATAAAAATGATAAATCATATTAAATTTTATCCATATTTTAAAAATGATTTAAAATTAAACTGTAGAAAAATTAGATCTTTGTTAAGTTGATTTTTTTTGTAAGGGCGTTATGTGAAAATTATTTCAGTTTAAAGTTAACATGAATGTTAGAATATCTCATCTATTATTTCTGTTTTCCTGAAAAAATAATTCAATACTCCCCGCTTAGTGAGCCCACTCTATTTAAATTTTGCCGGTACTTAAATGACCTTTTTATGCGGAACAGTCTGTACATTATTCATACGAAAGAAATGGATTAACATGGATAGGTATTTACGCCTCTAATTCTAAAAGTTTAAAATTACATAAAAAGATTTTATTAGATTAATGGATCTTAGATTAAGGATTATAGAAGAGAAAATTAAAGATTAATTTTTAATCAAGTACGGTATTATGATCGAGCCCTTATATAAGCTTCTTTATTTCTCAAATTATTAAAAATTAAAACTCTCTTTTTTATGAGAAAATCGTTGCTAATGGATTTGATCAGTATTTATATGTGTACCCAATATCCTTATGTTAGCTGTAAAATGTGACCAACATTTCTAAACTTGAAAGCTTACTTACAAAAAGTGAGCCATTTATCAATATGTCTTTTTTGTTATAACTTGGATTTCGAGTAATATTCTGTGATTCGCTTGAGATATTTAAATAGACAGTTTATTTTAGTAAAAATTGATTAAAAGATTAACACTAAATTTGTCGTTACAGCTGTAGTATTTGAAAGTAGGTTTTTAGTTGATATTACAAAGAGAGAAAAATCTCGATAAAGAGATGTACATTACATTAGAAAATAGGAAGAATTAATTGTTTATCTGAAATCATGTTAAGGTATATATAACGGTACTTTTGCATTGTTAAATTTCCTTTATAACCATTGTTATACTATTTTCCTTTGAAGTGTTTTTAATAATTATTGTGCAAATTTATGTACTATTTTACTAATGCTCATATTTGAAACGATTTTCCTCGTATATTATGAAAAAAATCTAAAAAAACATAGCGGAGCTATTTTAAGTTATTTAATTTTATATTTCATTATTGCTTAATATTCTTTATTTAATCGTTAAAAACTCTTTAACATATTTTACCTATAATTTTTTTTATAAAATTAAAGCGATTATCTTTATACATTAATTTTTATTTATTTCTAATAAATAATAATACAATAATAGTTTTAAAAATATTCTGTTCGGTTCAGACTTAAGCAAGAAAAATATATATATAACTAAAAAAATATTTTATAATATTAATAACTTCTTATATATAAATTTTTCAAATTTGAAATTTGTCTGTCTGTCTGTTTGAGGTTCCCTTTATAGGTTCCACACCTATATCAATAGATTCATCTCAAAGAGTATGGATCATATGAAAGGGTATGGAGAGGGTGGGCCCCTTAGGGGGTTTGAAGTATAAAAAACTTAAAATTTTATCGTTAACACCTATTCCATTGCACTCAGCTTAAAAAGTTGTTTTAATAAGGGTAATGGCCACCCCTTAGGGGGTCTAGGTAGAAAAATTTTATTTCAGTCCGGGTTATTCGGGATGGGTCATGATGGGATCCTTGTGGGTCGGGATGGTGGTGGGGTTGTGTAGGTTGGGTTCGGCTTAGGTCGGCTGGGGTGGATGGTTAGGGTTGGAATTTGTGGTGTGGGTTTCTATTTAATCCCGACGAAGTCGGGTTAAAACTCTAGTTAATAATAAGATACACTTGAACTATTTTTATAATTATTATTATGGTACATGTTGAAATACAAATGAAATATTTTCCTTAATATATAATATGTTAAAAATCAAGTCGGTAAAAATTTGAAAACTAAAAACTATTTAAAAAGTTTTATCAGACATTATTATAAATGTACTGATTTTGTCACTTTAATTGTTAAATTATATTCTATCACTTAAAATCTAAATGATTCTCAAGTAAGAATATAATTTAAAAACTATTTATTAGTCAATAATTTTTAAGGTATAAAACAGTAAAAAAATTATGAACGAGAAATAAACGAGAATTTCAAATAATATGGAAGAGTAATTCCAATTTAAAATAGTTTTGATTTTACCTTTCAAATTTTAATTTTTTGATTATACCAATTAGAACAACTAACCCTAATATGGAATCGGATCCGTAATGCAAAAAAAAAGAAAAATAATTTCTTACCTTAAATTCAAAATATAAGTTTGTTTAAAAACCTTGGTTATATAATATTTGTAAAAAATTCGAATTCAAACTAATTTGCATTTGTTGTACATTTAAAAAATAAAATTTTAAACTTTTAAAAAATTGTTTTGTTATCAAATAAAAAAACTTTGTTTTCTAAACTTTAAATCAGAAACGATGTTCTCTTATTGCATAATTTATGCATAAGCGTATATTCTGCTTTTTTTTATAAAATATAAGAATAATATTAAATTTTAATAATTTTTGAAAACGAACAAAAAAATCAATACCTTTTATAACTTTACATACAAATTAAACCTATAAAATTATGATCTTATGTTAAGACAAAATTAAAGTGTTTCCGTATATACATTTTTAAAAAATATATAAAAGAAAGGCAGAGATTTTCGTTACGATTCATGAACCCAGCACTGCCGACAATATAAGTATGGGTCCGACAATTTGGGGCATATTTATTATCTAAAATTCAAAAATACATTCAAAAAAACATGTTTTGAATTCCATGGAAAATATTTTTAAAAATAAATTTTCGAAATTAAACGTCAGAATTTTATTATTGAATAAAAAAACGTAAGATAAAAACGATGTAATTTTTGATTTAAAATTGTTTGTATTGAATGAAAACACGATAAACCGAAAAGTTGCGTACAATTTCGAATTAGATAGCGTAGTCGTAATGGTAGTAATAGTAATACGTGCATATATGCATGTATAGCGTATGTAATGCGCAAACGCAGCAACATTTGCAATGATGTCGTCAAACACTGATTTCAGTAATTCGTATTTTGCATTGAAATCATTTACTATTTACGAGTAAGTTCTAGAGTAATACTTTTACTATAACGTTATAACGCTATAACGTAACGTTACTATACTATACGTTAAACCAATACAATACTACATCGCATCAAATCGCGTTTATTTAAAACTGCAAATTCACCGCAATTATAAGGTATGTTTTTGCAAACAATAATTGAATTTGTGTGTGCAATAGACAATTATTGTGAGCGTTCAAAAAATAGATGTATATATTAAGATGAATGTTGAATGTTTTTGGTCAATATGTGGCACAAAAAATCGTTATAATGAACGCCTTTTACGATATAACGATATATAGGTTCAGTACAGTTAACGGCAATGGTTTGTTGAACGCAAACCTATTTGTTACGTGTACTCGCCGTACACTCACGAGCCATACAAAGCGTCAACAACTATTTTTGTTTGCTTTTTTAAGCCTAAGCCATATATTTATTTTTTCTCTCTATATATATACCTTAATATACAGTATAAGCTTATATATGTATATATACTGTACTCAACTGTACTGTTGAGAGCTATCATATATTTTAACTCCACAGCCATTTTTACATAACACTTGTTTTTTTGTTGTTCGGTTGTGTCTCCGTTCGTATATTTATTATACCAACAGATATAAAATAAAGTAAAAAAACGAAAAAAAGAAATAAAACGCAAAAAAAATCAAAATAACGAAAAAGAAAAAAATATAATTTCGTATACAATAGGGTTAAGAAATAAATTGAGTCCAAAACGTATGATATGTAATGTTTGCGCTAATTATTTATTGTATTGAAATTTTGTTTTGTTTTGAATCATTTTGCAGATATTATTTAGTGTTTGATTGAAAATAGTGTTTTTGAACTCGAAATCAAAATCGTAAATCAATCGATCAGTGAAAACAGACCACAATTGAAACGAATCGAAATCGAAATCCAATTGAAATCGTAATCGCGTTTCGAAATTGGATTATTAGTTAATATTGGATTATATTCGTATTAACATTTGGTTCACCATTCAGTCTTGATGTTAATCACATCAGATTACGCGTTAAATATATTAAAACAACAATTAATACGAAGAAATGATAGAAGAAATTCAAGCGGCGGTCAATTTTCTGACACGACTTATCGCCAAAAGCAGTAGCGATTCATCACTCATAACGCAAGACGCGATCGACTCTTTTAGCAACAAATTATGCCAACTTTTACAGGACAGATATCGCGACCATTGGTTTCCCGATAAGCCTCATAAGGGACAGGCATTTCGTTGCATACGAATCAACGAAAATTTTCGAAAAGACCCGACAGTTGAGAAGGCGTGCGATGAGTGCGGTATCAGTTATGACCGATTAAAACTGCCATTAGAATTGACTCTTTGGGTCGATCCTCAAGAAGTGACTGTCAGGTAACTAAACGTTTAACTTTTAATTGTAATTACGTTTAATTGTTTACTCAATTATCGAACGAATATTACTGTATATCACTTTATTTATTGAACAAATTTTATATGTAAACTGTATTTGAAAACAACTTGTTTTTTCTGATAAGTAATTAATATTAAATGGCAATAAGTGTGTTGTATTGATATACTTGGAGGACAAACGCGTAACGCTTTTAATATTAAAAATTTGAATTATTTGACTGTGAAAGTTGATCACAAGAAATGGATGCCATTTTACGTATTAACGTATTTAGAGTAATGTCGTTAATAATATCTTAAGTAGTATTAAAATTTAATTAAAAATATATTATGACATTGAAATATAATTATGTAAATAATTGATACGTTATGTTGTTTTTTGAGGAAAAGTGTTAAATAATGTTACCGTATATTACAGTACAATTTTTCCATTATGTTTTGGTGGTGTGAGTGTGACTGTTGTGTTCACCCCTCACTGCAAGTTGATTGCAATGGAACCTTCCCTACCAAACACTCTTCTTAAGATTATTAAAGTAGTTATTATCATTTAAGGGTATAGACCTGAGAGTTTTTATTGTCTTGCGAATCACCAGAGCTTATTCGGAATATCAAAAATGCAAGCGCCAGTCATATGAAAGGTTAATGTAAAACAATAAAATCATTTTCATATAATGATTTTGTTTTGAATAGACAGGATTTGGCAAAAATGTATTATTTTTCTCTATTCTTCGCAATAATAGGTTTTGTATACTTTAGATTTGAAAAAACATCTAAACGTAGATTAAAACGGTGTGACGTTTTTCAAATTATTATGTGTTTTGAAAATGTTGTTTTAAGGTTATGCGAAAAAATCCCCCCTAAAAACCTTTCACATAACTGTGTTAAATAATTAGTTATTGCATATAGCGATGCGTCTATGAAACATAAATATACTGTACAGTGAATTTATGTGTAAATAATTACCAATCAGTTTCACTGATCAGAAATTCGTTATACAGTATAAAGTACAGTATAAATGAGCTATTCTTTGGGTATTTACTAATTAATATTTGTCGGCACATATTTCTTATGTATGTGTGTGTGTATGTATGTATTATTATTTAAATTACTTGATGAGGTATTTTAGATGTCAAAAATAATTTTATGCTATAAACGAAAAAATCTTGAAGATAAGCTGATAGGCGTTTTTTCGTTAAGATCAAGTATTTAGAGTCGAGTGTGAGCGTTGAAGCACCACTACGTTTCGGACTAATGCTCTCTGAATACAGTGAGAAAATAGAAATTGTTTACTAAAATTCAAAAATTATTTTTAACTACTTATTACGGCACGAAGAACTAAAAAAACGAAAACTATCTCTTTATCGAAGTTTAGTGAATGTTGAGAAAATATTTCTGAACTTAGATTTTAACCGTATATACATTTAAATAATTTAATTTTAAGTAAATTTCCATAAAAATTTTCTGCATGTGTTTTTAAGGTTATTTAAATCAATGTTCTATGGATAATGAATTCAGCAGAAATTTTAGTTGAAATTATTTGAATTTTGCCAATAAATCAGTAAAAATATTATGTTAATTTATTTTATTTCTGTATGAAAGCGAATGAGTTTATACGAAAGCGAACGAAAGAATACGCAAATTATGCTTATTTTTAAAAAACAAATAAATTAAAAACTAATATATGACGCAAAATCTAAATTGATTTATTGATGAATTTAAAAAAATGTTGAAAGAAACTGTATTATTAGAAATTCATTTCTTATTTCCGTTTAACTTATTTTGACCTTTTTATTTAAATTAATGGCGTGATATACTGTATATGTTTACTCATATATCGGTTATCTATATCTTATAGATTATTATTACAGTTAATTATGACATTGCTTTTATTAAATTGCATTTTGTTAAATAAAACGTTTGCGGTAAACAATAGTAATTAAAAATAAAACATTGCTTTAAATAGATTCGGTGAACATAAGGGTTCGTATTGTATTGTAGCGAAGGTTAAAGACGGGCGTCAAGAGAATTATATCGACCAAATAAATATCGATGAATTGGAGCAGAAGAGTGTCGAAAGAGCCAAACAGGTAAACAATCGCTTTATCGCTATTTGGTTTAACTTTTTTAACGTTTATGGCATATTTATCATACTGTATAAAATATTGAATAAGTAAATATTACTAATCAGTTATATGTTGTTTGTGTAAAATGTTATCATTATCTTTATAAACTATAAACTTATATTCCGTATGACTTTAGTTATCAGAGAATTATGATTACTGATTATATGTTTAATGATTAAATGTTATTTAATTGCAGGCAACATATGATCTATTAAATTCTTCCCGTAAGCGACGACAACAGCATAATAACCGTAAAAATGGGTTCAATATGAATGGTTATAGTAATGGTTTTGGCGATTTCGGTCAAATCTCATCGGCCTGTTCTCCGTCGTCATACTATCCATTCTATGGGAGCGGCACTCCATTCGCAACGCAGTACGGAAGCAGTCCTCCACAGAACAACGCATTTCCGAAATACCCGATATCTCCACCTCAATCTCGTTCACTCGGAAACACACCGTTTCGAAACAATGTCAGCAAAACGAATGGTCAATACAACGCATCCAATGCAACGTTAGGTCTGAAAGTAAATAATAATTACGCGAGAGGTCTTCAAACAGCGTTCAATAGCGCCACTTTTAACGCTCCTTTCGTGAATTCCTATCCTCAGAACGATCGCTACCATTGGGTTAATAAATCGATTGTAAAGGCATAAAACCAATAAACCGTAAATTCAATTTTAATTATATAAATAGCTAAAGAGAAACAGTAATACTCTACTATTGGGCCGGTATTTATGTGGTATTTGTACAAAAAAGCAATTATTTTAACAAAATTCATAAATGAGTACATATTTATTAAATAATTAATTGAATCATAATTGAATATTTAAAAAAAGATTGAAATATAGAGTAAAATAATTATTTAAATTGTGTATAAAGAAAAAACATTAAACAACAAAAGGTCCATTTAATTCATCTGTTTATATCACATATAAATTTGTACCATAGCTACTAATGAATTGAGAAATTATTAACTAAACAAAATTTATTATAAAACATAAAACTAGTTTACCATCACTACTACTGAGTTAATTAAATTTTAAAAGAAAATTATAGATTAATAAACAAATAAATATGTATAGAGGTTTAACTGTATAAGTATTACTGTTTTATATGAATTGAAAAATTGTATTCTTTGTCATTATATGTGATTTTTGCATTAATGTATTTATCGACTAAATCGCATGTTTTTTGATTAATGTCGCCATTTTTTAAACTTGAAAAATGAAAACCAAAATTCAAACCCATTTCTTTGTTTTTTTTGCAAACACCGATCATATTCAAAATGGCATGTACTGTATTATTACCACCACTATTATCCCACACGTATAATATATTCTTGTCTTTATATATAAATATATATATATATAACATTTTACATAAATTTTCAGATAAAAAACAAACAAATTTGGATTTCATTTTTTGGGGACCATTTGAATATAAAACCCAATTCTCTTTACTCTTTTTTGCAAATTTTTAAGAAAATTTTTTAGTATTTGAAAGCAAAAACGAAACAAAAACAAAGCAAACACAAAAAAATTTTTAAAAATCAGTATATAAATGAAAACACAATGAATTAATTTTGCTAATTATTATTATTATTATTACTATGATTATAATGTGATGTATTTTTTAGTTCAAATTAAGTCTCTTATTTCACTGAATACCTTAGGTATCAAATAACTGTATTATTAACACACAAATCACACATTTATATAAAACCAAATTTATAGATTGAATTTATATATACATTTTAATTTCTAATGTAATTTATATGTAATTTCATTTGTAATTAATTTAATTATTGACACTTAACTTCTAATGACCACTTTATTAATTATTATTATTATATTGTACTAACTTTTCATATTTAGTTGTTTTCAAAAAATGCGTGTTTATATGACCAAAAAAACAGCATTAAGTTCTTATCAATTAAATTAAGCAAAGCATTGAATTATTCGCTATTCATTTATTTCAAATGTGTATTAAAAACTTTACATATTTTTATATTCTAATTAAGATAATTGAAAATCGAATGGTAATCAAATTAAGAGGTATTTGTTAATTAGATATAAAACGATAATGAATTGAAACGTAATAATATTGAATGAAGTAATAGTAATGTAATAACTGATAGTTTAGTACGAGTTAAGTAAGATTTAGATCTCTTGACTGGACTTGTTTTTGGTGAGAGTCGCTGATTGACCCTTCTTTGGCAGTAACACCGCGTGAATGTTTGGAAGAACTCCGCCCTGAGATATGGTCACTCCTGACAGCAGTTTATTCAGCTCTTCGTCATTCCTGACCGCTAACTGAACGTGACGTGGAATTATGCGACTCTTCTTGTTATCTCTCGCAGCATTGCCCGCCAATTCCAACACTTCTGCTGCCAAATACTCGAGAACAGCCGCCAAATACACTGGCGCTCCGCCACCAACGCGTTCAGTGTAATTACCTGTGAATTTAAACAAATTATGAAATCACGACAACAATCACAATGATAGTGACAGAGATTGCATACCTTTACGCAACAATCGATGGACGCGTCCGACCGGGAACTGAAGACCAGCGCGAGACGAACGGGACTTCGCCTTTGAACGAACTTTACCGCCTTTTCCTCTGCCAGACATTATAACAATTAAGTAATTGAACGAAGATTTGGTTAAAAACAATAACACAAAACTGATACAACGTTAACGTTAAATAAAAGTTAGCGCCAAAAATCATTCGCTTTTATACTCGTTGCGTGCGAAACGTAACTGTTATGTTGTGAGCCAATCAGCGTATTATCCAATCAAATCGCGGATTGTATTCACAAATGAGTCCACATTGAGGGCAGTATTGAAATGAGCAATTGATTGAACCAATCACTGCAATCACTGATTTGCGTCATTTCATATTCCTATTACTCATACAGTATACTCTAAGAGTAACAGTGTATTGCTTTATATCGATATTAATTTACGATAGTATTCATAGATTATATTTAGTGATGTATAGTATTCTTGGAATACCAATAGGAATAGGAATAGAAATGCGCGAAAATTGAAAAGAAATAATAGAGAAGGAATACTTACAACGGAATAGAATGCGAATAAGCGTAGAATAGAAATTTAGAATAGGAATAGGAATAGAAATTTGAATTATGGTGTGATATTTTTTAATTTTTAAATTAATTTTTAAGATATGTATTAACAAAAGATTCAAACAAATTAAAAACTCATTATAATTGATATAAAGTATTAAAGTAGCCCTCTGTTTAATATTTGTCAAACATTTTAGTAATTTTTAGCTTCATTTCTCAGTAATTGAAATCCTTAATTATTAATATACGGAAAACCCAACATTTTTACCATTATCTAAAAATTTATATTTTTAAATCATTCTTTTAATCTTTTAAATTTATAACCAATTTATATGAGTTTTGTAAAATTGGCGTCAATGATATCTTATTGTAAACAAATGCAGTAAATCTAAAATTTAAAAGAAGAATAAAAATATTTATTAAAATTTATTTTAAACAACAAAAAAAACGATAAACTTTTCTAATTATTTGAGAATAAAAATATATTATTTTTATAAATTGCACAAATATTCTTATAAAACGTTTTAGCAAATATTACCTAAATGCTTGATTGGAGTATTAACGGGCCCCCAATTTTTCAGGCCTTGGCGGGCCACCAACAAAATTAGCCAGGTTCGGGTCTTAAGCTAAGAAAAAAACTGTCGGGCCATGCTTTTAGATTCAAAATATCGAGGCCCGAAAATTTTTATTTTGGAAGGAAAAATTCTAAACAAACCATATTTTAGCATTAATAACCGTAAAATATTTGCAGAATATTCTTTATTATAATCAGATTTTACGAATTAATATGTATAAATATTGTTATAATGAAGCAAACCTATTTTAAGATTAAACCTACCGTATATATGAAGGAAAATAGGGTCGTATCGGGCTTTGGAAATTTAAAATTGTCGGGCTTTAATTTTTTTACGATTACATACCGTAGTCTACTCTTGATAATTGAAATATATTTGGAATTTAGTTTACAACAAATCACTATACATTTTTCTATCTTTAAATTTTTATTTATCTGCAGATTATTTACACGTCATTATGCTTTAATTTAATTTAAAGATTACAAATCAAAAAATTTGTCATGTCTTGAAATTTAAGATTAATGTATAATAAGTTATCTTAACGTTAATAACGGTATTATTATTTTGAAATAATGAAAACAACAGATAAACTAAATTTATGAACTTATCTGAAAACACTTAAATCCATAAATTAATTCGAATTTATAGATAAAATATAAATAAGAACCATTTACTATTCATTATCAACAATTTTCTATTGAGCGTACACTTGTTTTTCTCATATTTAGCACACAATTTGCCGGAAATTTTAGTTTAGTTGTTTTTTGGAACAACTTTTCCCTAACGTTAACCTATTATTGGTTAACGTTATAAAATTAAAGTGACATATAAAATAATAAACACAAATATCAATATATTTTTATAACATTAAATAATAAATCTTAAAATATAAATTTGTTAATCAATATATTAATAAAATAATCTGCTAACACCGTATCGAATAAAAAATGCCAAACAACTCGAAACAATTTGAATAATTAATAACAAACGAACTAAATTTTTCTCATGCATCGGTCCAAACAGAACCAGTAATGTGTTAATAATCGTGAGATTAGAGCATTCGAAACTAATGTTGTCTTGCGATTGAGACGTTTGTTTAAAATCAATTAAACCGAATTGGCTTAACGCAGACACAGTAATTAGTGATAGAGAACTGCATTCACTTAATTTCAATTCGAAAGTACTTGGAGTTAATTTATCCAACTTTGGATCGTATCTGATTTTGAAAAGATTTAATAAATTAGTAATCGAGAACTTAATGGTATATTTAATGCATGTAACAATAATAACTATATCATACTTTGGAAGTCGATGTCGAGGACAATGAACAATATGAAACAATTGCGGACACGACAGTAAAAAATTAAACACTTGAGGAATAAAAAAAAGAAGCATAGTTTTGCTAAAATGTCCGAGAATGCCAACGACAGCGAAAGTCATGCCAGCAAAATAGCAATAAGTATCGCCGACGAACACCGAAGAAGGATACCAATTGTGGTATAATAAGGCGCACGAAACAGCGAAGAATGGTATCATAAAGTGAAGTGAAAACAAGTGGCACTGCCACTGATCACTACCAACGAACTCAATAACGTTATAGGAAATAATGGATAACGCGATAATAATACCCTGACCACACTCTATACCATTAATTCCGGCAACAATGTTGATAGCATTGGTGCAAAACACGGCTAACATTCCCATATAAATGTAATACAATGGACCCAAACATAAGCTGAAACCGATATAATCTCGTAACGGTTTTGGTACTATTATTGTGGTATTGTTGTACGTTATTCCGTACACCATTAATAACGGAAGTGTAGCTATTGTTGGCAGAATCAGTTTAGTGCGCCATCGAAGGTTCAACACGTCATCAGCGAAACCAAGAAATATCATACAACATATTGATAGCAATGCAGCGATGAATTGCGCGAACTATTTTAATGCGTTAAATCAAAATAATTATATTTTCAATAAACAAAAATTTGATAATCATTGTCACAATTATTACCACTTCGTGTCTAAAATCTTCGAGACTGAACAGCCACTCATATCCCAATGGATTGGATTTAAATGGAGTAAACGGTATCGGAATAAATATAAACAATACCACCAAATAAACACACGCAGCCACTACTCCTTGAGATTCGGCGCTGTATTTAGAAATTAATGCGAAATGAGATTAAAATTATATTAAACAAAATTGTTTACACAACAAATATATTACATTTTAGTCTTATTCTGTTTGCAGAGATCGATGCCATACAGATGCGCTTTAATGAATAAATCCTTGACTTTAGGTATTATTACTAATGTGGCATAAAATGCCACCGAAGACAACAGAATATTAATTAATAATTGAAAAAATGTGTTCATTATTCAACAAATGTTGTTTTTCCCAGGATTTAGCTCTATTCAAATCTATTCAAAAATATTTTTAAAAATTATGATAAATCAATCGAATATTATTTCCTTTTAAAACATGATTTTATAGCGACGGTAATAAATTAATAAAAAAAATATGGAGATTTAAAAAATCTTTTAAAATATTTTAAAGTAATAATTTTGATTTTAAATAAAGTTTTTAAAGAAAATAACTGCGCATGCGTTATACAATAAAGTGATGTGTATTAAAAACGTAAACGAACAGTAGAAATACTTAGCGCCACATATTCTATGAACGAACTAATCGTAACGATTATTTATGACATAATCAGTGTATTGATTGGTTGTCGCAATTAACAGCGATAGACATTTCGACGACGAAAAAACTGGTATACAATAAATTGGTGAAATAAACAAGAAAACGTGTGATTCGGCGCACAGTTATTGACAACTATAGCGGCAAATATTGAGTGAATTATTTGTTTTAATTAATAAACTGTTCAAATGGCAGGAGTTTTGTTCGAAGATATATTTGATGTGAAAGATATCGATCCTGAGGGCAAAAAATTTGATAGAGGTATGAGATTTTGGTTTTAATATTAGTAAAACTAATTTTAAAAATGATTCAATACGTTTGATATATATTTTACACTTTTATAAACTGAAAAACAATCAAATAATTGTGTAGTTGTTATGATGCGCGTCATAGCAATTTAAATAAATAGACAAATTATTGTGAATGAAATTCAAATCAATAAAATACTAAAACCATTCACACGTCCGTTTATATGTTAAGTTAGTTAAACACGTTTTGCGATATAACAAACAAATTACGTTTAAAACTACGATTTTAATTGATTACTTGTGTAAACCGATAGATGGAGTAACCGATTCCTAACGTCAAACTTAAATCTCAAAACTTTATATACCGTAATAATCCAAATGCTTTTAAATACAATTCCTTATTTTCTTTTTACCTTAACATTAAAACATAAAAATAAAAAATATGGGGAAAAATTGCTTTTGTATTTGTATGCGTATGCGAACCTATAATTGGGGAAAGAAAACGAATGAATAAAAGTAAAAAACATTGTTAAACGCATTTGATTGTATGACGAACACGATATGAGACGATTCGCATAATCATCTCATTTGACTGCCTTGAAAATCAGGTTTTTTATTCTCACACAGCATAGCATTACATATTTGACATTGAAATGCATTCATTTCTCTCTATACTTCTGTCTCTCTCTCTCTCTCTCCCTTTTTAAATGTATATGTACTTATTATATAATATGAAAAATTATTATTTTTTGATTTTCTTTTTTAAGTATAAAAAATAATAATGAAAATGTTTTATGATGTTTGCAAAGCCGACTCAAAATCCCATATAATTTTCTATATATTTATTCATTTCTTGTCCGTTAGCGACAGCTTTGGAGACGCAAACACAAGTCATTTAGTTATACAGTACAGTAGTGTTCAAGAGTTTTTGCACATTTTTTATTTTTAGTTTTTTATATACAGATTTAATAATTCCTGCTTATTATCCATTGTTCAGGTATGGCATCCAATACAACACTTATTCAAACACAAAAAATATTAATTATGCCCATAGGGTTAGATCAGTAAAGATAGAATTGATTATAGAGCGCCACTTATTCTCATATTAATAACTAATTATTATCAGTAAATCTTGTTTTAATAAGATTTTGATTCATATCAATAGATACTACATTTGGAAAATGACGGGTTTATTGGGTTTTTAGTTAATTCATTACCATTTTTCATAACAGTATGAAATCTATATATACTTAATGAGTATAAAACTTTGTGTGATCAGAATATAAAAAGATTTTAACTAAGACTTGGCATCGATATTAATGTTTTATTGACCTTTTTCTTTCATATATAAAGAACTTCGTATACAACTCATAGATAACCCTTTTTCGCAAACGGTTTCTATTTTGAAACTTTCTTAAATAATAAAATCATGACTTCTTTACTTTTTCATATAACTAAATATACAATTTCCTCCACACTTCTCTCTCTCTCTCTCTCTCTCTCTCTCTCTCTCTCTCTCTCTCTCTCTCTCTCTCTCTCGCATTTACATTCATCTACGCTATCGCTCTCGTAATACGCAATGAGTTGATCGCTGCACCGGTATATGCGAGTTAGCAATAGTAGCATAACATAACGATCCGATCTCTTCTCGAAAAATATGATGAGTTTTGGTGATGTTTAGGCGCAGAATCAACTTACCGGTGGGTCGGACTGACAGTCTCTAATGTTAAATACGTAGTTTTGGGTATACTATATTGAATGATATATCTTAGAAGTTGTATGTGTGGTAAAACCGTTTTGGTACTATTTTTTGATATGTTTCAAACTACGCAGTTTGTTATGTTTGATTCATTAAATGTCAACTAATCGTATTTAATTACAATTTTTACAAGTTTAACCATTTTTTATTCAACCACTTTGTTATTTGTTTATATTAAAAGCATATGTTTTACGAGAAAAGTTTCGATTGGTTTTGTTGTTTAGTTTGTTTTATGTAAAACTATCTGCGAAAAAGAAAAATAATTTTATGAATTGATTGGAAACCAAAAAGTGTTTCAAATCCAAAAATTAATTAAATATGTTATCGTCATTTTGGGTGTTTTGTGCCTTTTCTTCACATACTTTTGACTATAACTGAATTAATGAATAACTTTATACTGAGATCAAAGAATATGCCATATTCTTATTAAAGTTTCTAATTGACAATCTATTGCATCAGAATTATGGGGTAAGCGATACGCACTTAAATGATTATCGATTTTTAATATTTCTATTTATGTTTAAATCTTTCATTTCTAATATTCTTTCACAAATGTTATACAAAAATTTCTTATTTAATTTTTTAAAATAATAAATTATTGATAAATATTCGAGGAAAAGATTCAGCTGTCAACTTAAGTGAAGCATATTTGCGATCATAAGGTTTTTTTAGAGTTGCAAATAGTTGACGCATTTTAAGTGTAAATTGTTTGACGTCAGCTTTAGATTTGTCTCTGTGTATACAACAACACATAACAATAACATTATTATTAGATGTTCATTATATTTTTTTAGTTTATAAAATATTAGTTTCTATTAATATTTAATGCTATCGTTATCGCATATCTTAAATGCTAAGTTAAATCTGTCGGTTTAGGATAATTTATTTCGGTTTAATTTTCTTATTAGTAATTTTACAGTAATTATTCACATGGAAATTAATTTTATTATTCATTGTAAACGGAATTATCGTTTTATAAACCTTGAAATATATTGTGTTTTAAATGGCAGATACTTTTAAGTTATAATTTCAATAAAATTATGTCATAGACTTTTTAGAAAAAGAAGTATTAATAAGAAACTCCATAGTTGTTAACCGTTTTGTTGTGATGTAAGTGTACTGTAGATTAGTTTTTTACAAACTTAAGCGAAGCTTATAAGAAAAAATTCCCAAACCGTAAAATTACGGCAAATTTTTGTTCGTAAACTAGTTTTAGTTTTATTTCTATATAATGTATTAAATAATTAAGTTAAATTGAAAAAAGGAATTTCTTTAAAAAGATTGAAACATGTTTTTAGGCTATCGTTTCGCCAATTTATGCCAAGAATTATCGTCAAGAGTTTATATGAATAAATATTATGATAGATTAAACATTATGAGTAAACATATTTTAATTTTTGCTGTTTAACTTTATTATCACAATTATTGTTTCTAATTGCAGTTATGATTTATTTTAACTATTTATAGTATATTTACATTCGTTTCGCCACGTAATTTGTTTTATATCTTTATCATTGAAATGTCAACTATTAAATGTCACATTTAATAATTTTATCATTACGTTTAATACGATTCGTATACGTATTTTTTTATCACATGCTAAACAAACGGTTTTATTTTTTTTATATTACGCCAAATTTTGGCTCACTTTGAACTTTCTAAAAGTTTTTAAGATCTTTTATATTTGAGTTGGATGTCTGACTTTCTTTGGATCTTTTCTCGATTGGTTTTAAATAAATCTTTGGATTAAAGTTATGCAGTTGTTGTGTTGTGTTGTGTTGTGTACGTGAGTTCTTGTTTCTTGGAATACTTCATGTAAAATTTTTTGTGTGTTGAGTGTGTTTTGCAATTATTAAACCGGTTTGTTATATAAAAAGTTACCAAATTTATATTTGCTTTTGTTTAAAAGAAATTTAGCCCTTTGTGTCTGAATTTGAAGGTTATATAACAAGTGAACGAGTGGTGAGAGAGAGAGAGAGAGAGAGAGAGAGAGAGAGAGAGAGAGAGAGAGAGAGAGAGAGAGAGAGAGATCAGAAAAGTACGCTGTCTTACAGACTGTATAATTATGGATACATAGGGTATAAAAATTTGAACAACAATTATAATTCCGATGATTCATAGGAATCTTAAATCGAAATGCGATATAATATCATATCAACTGTTTTTTTGAACACAGTATACTTCTAGGAGTACGTACGAACGTACATATTATAGCGAAACATTAAAGTAATGTTTGAGAACACATCAAAAAAAGTACGTCATTACAGATACAGGCATCGATTTACAGTAACACGCAGTTGCAGTACTGTCGTCATGGCTCACATCGTTTCGCTAACTCACTCTTCTTCGAATCAACTCTTTTGCCATCCAATAAATTGTGGCCTTGAACTTGAATCTGCTTCTGCACTGAATAATAGAGCTCGCCTTCAATTGCCCGATATTTGCCCGAATATATCGTTAACCGTGTCATCTATTACTGACTGATTTTAATAGTGCGCGCATAACCTTATCTTATTCTATACAACTATCTCTAAATAAGATGCCAATCAACAAACGAATACTAAAACTTGTTATTTACTTCTATTAAGATCTTTAATAATGGGTTATTCATTAAATTATAATTATTTATTAACCATTGCCTAAATTATACGTAAGAAAAATTTAATTCTATATGTGCAGTACATATATATCTATTTAAAGAAAAATTGAAAATATGAACTCAAAATATTTAGAAAACATAATTTTAATTAAAATTGAATTTTTTAAGCTTGAATTTGCAAAAGACGTTCCAAAAGCTTTTTCTTATGGATAACATTTTTGTCTTTTAATAAATTTTATTCAATTTTTTGATTGAATAACGAATAATTAACCTGAAATACTTTCGTCTCAAAATTCATCAAAATGCGACATTTTCACCAAATATATGGGAATCTCGATAGAATTTTAATGATCATTTTTCAAGTTCATCTCTCATAAAATTTTAAAAACTTGTCTATTATTTCTATTATTGGAAAATATATTTAAATACACGAAAATTGTGTAAAAACCTATTAAATGTGAATAATTATGTCATTTAAATTTTATCGAATTCAATCTCATTTAACTCTAATAATGTTTTTGATTATATTTATGTGAAATTAGCAAAATATAGACTATTAAAATGTTTGGATCTTAACATAACCGATATATTGGAGAATGTATTGTTTCATTTAAGATTCTTTTAAAATGTGTTTCTTCGAAATCTAAGTATATTATTACTTTGAATTTAAGAAAATCATTATTTTCGCAACATTTTAATGTTTTATCGTTAATTGTGTATTAAATAATAAAATTTTGCGTTATTTTAAATATAGTTATAAATAGTTTTTATAATAATAATGTAATAATAATTTTGTTTGAAAGAACTATAATTAGTATATTTTTAATATAGTTAGTCGATTGCACTGTGAAAGTGAATCGTTTAAAATGGACTTGATTTTGGACGTTAACATTCAAGTATATCCAATGGATTTGGGTAAGTGTTTACGACTAAGTTTTCTTTGTGCATATTCTAGAGTAGATCCGATCAATTTTAGAAGAGCTCACTCGTTAATAGTGGGCTGCAAAGAAAATGCTAACCAACCGCAGTATTAAATTTTATTTAACTGTACAATTGAAAGTGGGCTTTCAGGGTCTTTTGCACAAAGCATTTTATTCTTGTATTCTCTGCTTTTATATTATTACAGTATTATACGTATTTATCGTTATAAGTCACTACAAACCTTCTCAATATTTTAAATTATTTATAGTATATAACGTTATGCGTGTAATCAAATTTATAATTATAGTATTTATCTTAAGCGAACCAATTGCTGAATATTTCATTTATGTTTAGTTTTAGTAACAACTATTACTGGTATTAATTAAAGTGGTTTTATTTATACTTACATAAAATATATTTAGATATGACGAGCTAAATAAAATAAATACCTTTTATCGAATAAATTTAAAACTAGTTCAAAATCTTATGACGCTTTCGATCTGAAAAGAAAACTTATTTTTAGTTGCATTTCCTTTGTATTTCGAAATAATAATTCTACACTTATTTTATAGTTAATAGCATTAATTAAATTTAGAGTTAGTGACAAAAAACTCGAATTGACGTATATTTAAATTAATATAAATTACATGTTCAATCGTCTAAAAAGTTTACTTATAATAATAATTATAGATATTGACGTGAGTTTAGAAATGAATGTAATTTTAATTGAATACGAAATTACAGAACACATTTACGATATCATTAGGATTCTTTGAACCCCTAATTACTTTGTTTGATAAAAAACTGAGTGCAATAATTTTTTCGAAAGTTTTTGAATATAGAATTAAATGCTTAATAAAAACTAACGTAAAGATAATATCATTAGAATGTAATGAATAGAATAATCATGTAATCGCTGATAATCGGTTTAATATGTGATTGCATTATTGTGTTCCACTTCCAAGTGGTTATTATATCGACAACTCTATTGTTTTATTGAATTTTTCAGTGGACTATTGTGTTGTGTCACTTGAGTTTATATTGTTTTTAATGTTTTTGTTTAATATTATATTTGTCTTGATTATCAAATGTTTTACGACCTGCTGGTGGCATACGTTTGAATCGTCACTTCTCCGATCATATCATAGATTGAGGTGTATATATAAACTCACTTAAATTATGAATTTGATGTTAATTCAGTTTTGTTACTGTACTGTCGAGAAAGTTTTTTCACTATTTTCAACAAAAGTAATGTTTTTAATGGAAACGATTTGATGTTATTTTCGAAATAAAATTGAAAGTATAGAGTCGTTTGTCAAGTGGTGTTATCGGTGTTGGCATGCCTTTCATATCGCATAATGGAATCTTTATGGGATCTAAACTTTACATTCAGTTATTTTATTAGTTTTTCTCACTGTTGCGCTTTTACACCTTTAATTGCTTTCTATAGACTAAATGTTTATCTTATTTTAAATGATTGTTTAGGTGACAAGTTTCGTTTGGTGATCGCCTCAACTCTGCGCGAAGATGGCTATGCGGACGATGGAGAGTGGAATCCCAACGAACAAACGTCGTCCAGAGCCGACAGTTTCGAGTACGTTATGTACGGAAAGATATATCGAATAGAAGGCGACGATGGGTTAGGGGAAGCCACTCGTCTGTAAGTCGAGACTATGTTTTCCTTATTACCGTACGCTCAAAACAATTAATTCCGAAACATATGCGTCACAACACTTGTAACGTGTGTTCAGTAAAGTTTAGGTTACTGTATGTGTGTGTGTATGTGTATGTGTCACAATATATACAGTACTGTACTGTATTTATTGTATGCGCTTTACGAAATGGTTATTTTATAAATACTGATTGAATTGAATCTAGTGATGGACTGGTTTGCTGGTTTGATTGGGTACCACTCTGGGTTCACATTACTGGTACAGTACAATCTAATGTTGTGAACACAGCTGGTGGTATCTCAGTTAAATCTGTATCATATCATCAATTCATCCGATTCTGCGTTTTGACCATTTTTTAATACGCTTTTAGCCATTTAGGTCTACTTATACACTTTTTTCGCTATCTCTCTCTGTCTCTCTCTTGTTGTTGTATTACATATATTTTGCTTTATTCTCGGCTTAAAAGAATTGATCTGATGCTGCCGTTCATTGGTTACTATGACAACATTTGAAGTTCGTCATCAAACTTCATCCACCTTTTTAGTAGTTTGTTATCTGTTGCCTTTTCTTCATTCTCTTCATTCCCAAATGTCATCACCTTTATGTTATTTAGTGTTATTTTTGAAACCGGTGTATGTATTTTCCCCAGAAATATGGTCCAAAACTTGACTTGTTTTGTTACACATATTCACATATTATTTAGCTTATTGTTTAAATACTTGTTACGATAGTTTAAGTGTTTGCCTAGCGATCACTTTCAACTGCGTATCGCGTATTTTATTTCTCGATTATTTCTTGTGTAACTCAACTCTCGCTTTCGCTTATAAGAATTTTCATCCATTTGTGCCAGTTTTTTGTTGCGTTAAAACTTTCAAACATCGAATATTGTTTATTACATTAAAAATGGTATGTGTTGTCGTGTTGTCCCATTCACTACCACTAAAGTTTCAATTTTCCATTCTCTCACTCCCTTTAACTTTTACTAAAAAACTTTTTGTTGTTTTAAAGTACGTGTCCGTATTTTAATACTATCAAACACTATTGAATTAACAGTGTTATTATTATTAAAGCTTATAAGTATTGGTAAACTATATGTCAAATTGTGAGCTATGTTGCGATCCATTTTAATATATATTCCGTATATATATATATATATATATATTCCGTATACTGTATCATAACTTATATATATTTATTTCCCACTCTGTGCGACCCTCTCATTCACACCAAAATGTGTAATATATCCTTAGCTGCAAGTTTTCAATTTTGCCATCGAGACGAATATTTTGTTGAAAAATATTAGTTATTGTTTAAAATATCATTGGTCTGAACAGTATTATTATTATGAGAATGTTGTAAGTTTATAAAGCAAGTTAACAAAATAGAATGCGTTAGTTTTATATGAAATGGAAGTAAAAAATTAATTTAATTTAGTAGTAGTGTTCGCATGTAATTAATAGTTAAATAATACATACCTCGTATGTGACGACCATATGGTATGTTTGCATGTAATTATTTTTAACGAATTATAATAATAATAGTAATATATGACTACAATTACCGCAATTTTATTATGATTTAATGTTGTGGTATTTGTATTAGGGTTTGTATACTTTCACGCTAAAACTTTTTACTTGTTTTTTAATTTCTTAATTATCTTTTAGATTTTTCAAAATTTTTGTTTTCAACGTTTACTTCTTTTTTTATATAAAAAATATATATACACACTGTCTTTATCTTTTTATTTTATATTTTAGTTTTCTAATCACGCATGAAAAAAGTTGTTTCGCTTTTAGGTACAACTGTATAATTAATTTGGTGATGGCTTGTGTTACTTTTTAAAGTTAGTGGATATGAAAAATCGTCGTGTAGTAGATTCGCAACAGTCGCACATTAATTTATAAGAAAGATAACGCAATTAAATTCTTCGGTACAGTTTTAACAGTCACTTGTCTGCCCCAACAAAACTGTACGAAACACTAGAATTTAATATTTCTATAATCTCGGGTGTATTATATATTTTAAAATCGCTGGTAACTTCGTTCCAAAGTATGCGTTTGCAGTTTAGTTGACACTATTGTGTCCAACTTTTTCGTGTAAATGCATTTATTTGGAGCGCAATATATCAGCGATGGTCGCAACGCATCTCACAATTTAATTAATAAAATCAATATATAAATAAAGTTTTTTAATAAGTTTTATTATTAAGCTTAAAAAATAGAATTGTCATTTAAACTTTAATAATTAATTTGAAATAACGGACAATTAATTATATGTTATATAAAAATTGAATTTATAATTTTAAGAATAAATAAAAGTTTTATTGTTTGTGCGGTAAACAAATATTTCTAATGAAATATGTATTATTATGATTGAAATTTTTGGTGTTAATTGGTTGTGTTTTACACGAAACTTTACATATACACTCCCATTATTGATCACTAATGTAGTGATTGTTAATTCAGTAACTAATATATAAATGTATTATAAAAATGTTTTGGTGACCTTTTATCCGCTTATTTATTGATTGATTTTAATGAATATAATCTTCAATAAAAAATAATAATAAAAGCACAGATTATTTATATAGTGAGTTAGTTAATAGAAGTAATATTATTCGAGATCATGCGCTTTTTATTATTGATTAATATAAAGAAAGTTTTATGAACTTAACATGTACTGTACTTTTTGTGTCGCACTTATTATTTGCTACAGTATAGCGTGAAATATTATGCCGTTAAGAGTGGATCTTTACGTCAATTTTCTTGAATGCGTTAAAAGATGGTCAAAACTTTTTTGAACAAAAAATTTAATGATTGTTTGCATGATTACCTCGAATTTTATTGTGCTTTCTTTAACTCGTTTTTCTTTCATATCGTACTTGTGCTAAAATTATTATCATTTATTTGAATTTATTACTACTGGAGTATTGCTTATATGATGATCTAATTTTTATTATTAATAATATAATATTGTGCTAAAAATATAATATTTCAGTACAATATTGTACTGTAATATACTGTATGTACCGTATATGTGATATTTATTTTGTGTGTGTTGTCATAGCTTTATGTGAACGTTAGTTGAGATATTTGTGTCTGGCAGTGTGGTTAGCTTGGTTGTTCAAGATTATCTAACAACCACTATCCGCACAGCCCTGATATCGGTATCTCGCATTCATCTAATCATCATTTGGCATCTGTTTAAATCTGATGTTAGTTTTTGTTCGTGATTAATGTTTCATTCAATGTTTTCAGAACTTCTATAATATTATTTTGATATTTTGTTGATGTCAATCTAATGTAATGTATAAGTGAAAGCTGTAAAATTCTTACCAACAAAATGAAATTTTGTCACATGAATATATAATACGTTTTCAATACGCATTTTCAGCATAACATTCTGTATACTCTGTTGAACACCTCCCACACTGTTTCCTACACGATATGCCCAACAACAACACTTTACATTTCTTCTCACCATATTATTAACTTTTTTTTTATTTTACTACACATTTTTCACATATCAAATAGCTTTTACTTAAAATAATATTCATGTTTTTTTGCATTCTATCACATGTTATTTGGATTAATTATGAATTTGTTTTCTTTTTTATTCTCTAATTGTGTTTCTCTTCCTTATTTTAGCGCTGCTTACGTTTCGTTTGGCGGACTATTGATGCGACTTCAAGGCGATCCTAATAACTTGCATGGATTTGAGACCGACAAACACGTGTATTTACTGATGAAAAAATTGGCGTTTTAATTGATTAACTGCTAATTATTTTTTAATTTATAAAAAAGACAAATTTATACTTGTAATTTCGTATATCCGTATAAAATAATCATTTGTATGCTTTCTATATAAATTACTGATGACTGCTTTACAGCAATTTTAAAACTTCATAAAATCTTTCTATCGTTTTATATTTTGTTATCTTCTTATAAGATTTGATTTAATTATTTGATTTGATTCCCTTAATTAAAATTACTTAAATTTAATTAAATAATAAAGTATTGAATAATTCATTTCTTAAATCTATTAATTAAATTTTATTACTGTATGTTCTTTACGTTTACAGTTAAGGTTAATTTATTTTAAATTTAACTTATATTTTATAAATATAAAACTCTAATATTATAAAATAGTTGTATAATACTTATTACCGTACTATTAGCTGTTTTGGGCTTTATATCAAATCTATTTTGCTATAATCTTCTTAATCATATTTATTTATTTTTCAGAAAATCTATCATTGAATCTTTTCTGTAATATTCTCAGTACGTGTCGGATCAAAGTTGTATTAAAGCATAAGTTTAATTTTATTATAAAACGTCATCATCAATAACGATTTTAAAAACAATAACAATAGATAGTAGAGATAACTTTTTTAACTGTTTAAAGCTATTTTTGCCATTACCTATCGTTAGTTTTCATCTATTATGAAGCGACGAACGACCACTAATTATTTTGATTGTTGTCACAAGAGTCCACAAGAATAAATCAAATGACAACTATTTAATCATTTCACTAAAATAAATATTTAATATTATGACAAGTATATGCCGTTTATTCAGCTTTTGGTATAAAACTTTCGTTATTTTAATTGAATTTTTCTAAAACTTAGAGTTAATGCAATGATGTGAATAAAAATTTAATTGTTTTAATTTGTTATAAAAATTAATAAATTTTGTATTAATTCAATTGTCTAAATGTTGTTTAAGATAACTATTATCTTCAATATCTGCATCTTTTGAATTCGCATCAATTGGTTGTATTAATATGGACTCTTTATTTTCTATGATATCATTCGCTTTCTGTTTACGTTTGATCTGTTTTCCACTTGATTTTTCTTTGGATGATATATCGAGTTTGGTCTGATTTGGTTTCGAAACAAACTGAAAAAAGTGGCCAAATATTAAAAGAAAACATATCCAAAAACAAAGAAATAGAAAACCACAAAAAACAGCTTTTGTCCAATAAATTTGTTGATAGTCTTGAGTGTACAATGGATTGACTGTACTGTTACTGTTTCCAGCATTAGTTATATTATGTCCAGAATTATCAAATTTGATTTGATCTGATGCTGAAAAGGCACCAATCGTTCCGATTATGCAACCGATGATTAAAAGCGTTAATCCATAATATTTATTGAATTTCACTCGAATGTGTTCATTGGTTTTAATGACAAAAAAGTGAATTAGTATTAAACTGAGGAACAAAGTGGATGACAGAACACTGGAAATAAATGCAGTCAACAATACTGAGTGGTTTTGTTTGCCATAATTAGTTTGAAAGCCATCGGTGGTCAGTATTATAAAAACGCACGAAACAAATATGATATTAAAGCAAAGAAATATCAATTG
>JAQGAW010000562.1:0-27347 GCA_034698025.1 Phthiracarus crinitus
ATTAATTTAAAAATTTTTCTGAACGATTTTTTCTAACGATTTTAGACATTTTTGTGAACGAATAATAAACGATTTTGTTCATTTTTTTCGAACGATTTCGGCAGCCCTAGTACGTACGTACATACAGACACATACGGTCAAACCCATAAACTAGAAAGTAAGCTAAAAATTACTAAATATAATCACTCGCAAAAACACAAAATTTAGAAAAATATAAGTTTGGAAACTATTAACTAACAGTGCTCGTAAATGGTGCAAAACAGGAGATAAAACTATCCGTAGTCTTGGCATACGGGAGTAATACTACTTTATAAAATACCTGATTATACGAGATTTTTTAAATTAGTGTCCTTCTATAATAATAAATTATTCATAAAAGATAAATTTTATTGTAGATGTATAAATATTTCTAAGAATGCGTATAGTGTTTGAATTTCTTGTAATTAATACTTAACATAATTTTCTAAGAATAGTAATATTTAAGTAAAAGTTTTCAAATTTATTTAATATTTTAGTAACAAAACCCAACAAATAGATAAATACTCAGAATAAGCTCAGGGAATATATTTCGTCAATACATTTTAATTTTAAATCTAAATAAACAGAAAATATTTCATTTTCTTAACCATATCCACTATTTCAGATTAAAGATTAAGAATATGACATAGAAATTAGGTTAAGCCTAATGGTATTAAAATTCATAAACTTAATATATTAACTATTTCACCTAAAATGAGCACACTTTCTATGAACAAACTTATAAATGGATGGATTTGTTTTAATAAAGTCTTGCTGCAGCACCGAAAACAGTAAAACTTTTAAGAACAATTTTTATTTACCAGTTTTAAATTTAATAAAAATCTCTAATATGCTATTCATTGTTAAAACTGTTAAATCATAATTTGTTGAATTTAAATTTATTTAATTGATAACAAATTCTTTATCTAATATCTTGCAATTTTATACATTTTTGAGAATTAAAGTAGACTCCGAAATCATAAAAAATTTTAGGCCCGAGCCCAACTAAGGCCCGATAGGTTGAGGCCCGGCCCGGCCCGAGCCCGATTATTTTTTTAAAACGCAAAGCCCGGCCCGATTCGGCCCGACATACATAAGGTACGCTCAATTAATTATAATTGTTTTTCGCTCTAAAAATAACATATTTTCATAATTAAATGAAAAATCTTGTACTTATAAACGTGTTAAATGCTTTAATATTATAATTTTAATGTTATCATTAAATTAGCTTAACGTAACTTCGTTTCCAAGACAAAAGTTATTGGAATAAACTTCAAGTCAAGGGGCTTTTCGGGCCTAGAAATATTTAAATCAAAGCCCGGCCCGGCCCGACATTTTTTATTTTAAGCCCGAGCCCGGCCCGGCCCGAGGAAATTCGTCGGGGGCCCGCGGGGGCCCGACAAATCGGGGGGCCCGTTTCGGAGTCTAAATTAAAGTTTACAATGTTTCTTATATGTTCTAACTTTTTTAGAATTGCTTACAAATTAATAAGGAATCCGTTACAGCGTTGCTATTCTTTATTCATATTCGACTTTTATATTCAAAATGGAATTTCATTATTTATTTTAATCCTCTAATGTTTAAAAATTTCCATTAATATTTAAAAACATATTACAAAATATTTTTTCAACATATGGTTTCTAACTAGTGAAGGAGACGATAGGGTTCCAGACGAAACATGAGCCTAAGCATGAGCCTCCATTTAAATACCTCGAGTCTCGAATAAAGTATGAGCCCGAGTCTGAATCCGTGTCACTTTTTGGAGCCCGAGCCTTAGCCTTTGTGAATTATTTCAGATGAAAAAATAATCTATTTTACATCAAATGGCTTTGTGATGAACGACGCATATGTTTTGTCAACTTTTATGATAACAAAAAAATAAAAACAAGTATTAAAACAGTATTAAAAATTGAATATTTTCTAAAATTTACAATCTATAACATGATAAATTGCATAGAACTTCTCGAGCCTCTATAAAGAGACTCCAAAATATAAGAATCTCAAGCACCAATCTCTATTTAAAATTATAAAATTTAGTTTGAGTCCAATCCTGTGGCTCGGGTTCTATCTCCAGAGGTTATGAAGCTCTAAACCGCTTTTTCTCTATTTCTAATTCTTCAGACGAATATTTTCTTATAAATGATAAGAATAAAATTATGCTATTTATAAGCAAAAAAAAACCAACTGTAAACATGTTTTTCCCAATTTAGGGTTATTAATGACATGAGCAAATAAAATTAATTCAATAAAATAAGTTAATAGCAAAGGTAAGCTAACAAAGTATTGACGGCGAACCGATTCCGTCGTTGATTATTATTATTATAAGATCAAACTAACGAATATTTTTTTAATGCGTTATAATGTTTTTTGAGAAGAAAAATTGACACAAAAAACTAATGGTAATTAAATATACAAATCGATTACGTGTTTGTTTGCGCCTTTATATCATGTGTCGATATTCAAACAATTAAGTAGAAATGATATCCTTATCACATAATTGTAGCATTAATATATTATATTTTATCTTTAATAAAATATGAATAAATTACTATGAGTTTTATCTTATGATGTAATGAGACGTTTCTTTTTCATATTTATGCAAATAATCTAAACGTATTATTGCGAAGTAATTATCTATACATAATATAAGTAGCTCTTAAAAAATTAAGAAAATACCTTACATATACAATTATTGTACTTTAGTTTGTCTCGCAGTTTATTTATAGTTTTCTTTTGATCTGCAACACAATTGTGAGGAAAAAAACGCGTAAAAAAGTAAATATTGAAATAAAAATAAGGAAATATTGCAGACACACGTTTAGATGGAACAAAAACATATGATTATTTAATAAACAAATATTTACACGAATGGTTAAATAATAGTTAGGAATAACAATTTTGATTGTTGTAACTTAATTGTCTCGTATTGTTGCCGTTTCATTTTTTTAAACCTTATGTTTCTTTATATTTTGTTGCTAAAACCGATTTTTTTACTAATTTGTTGTTACAAGAAAATTTTGGATTTTACAAAATATCCTTTCTCTAGTAATAACTAGGGCTAGGGATTTCCTGGACTAAAAAGTGGTTAAAACGGGAGGGAACAGGAATGTATCAAAACCGGGAATAGTTCCGGGAAAAAATTATTATAGAAATTTATATTATGGAATATCTTTAAATTAGATCATGTTAAGCTTTAATGCATATTTGACACAATAAAATTTTACTCTCAGTGGAAAAATTACAAATTTTGATGCCCTATTTTCGTACTTTTACGTCAACATTTGTTTTATTATAGCAGAAACGGGAACATTTTTCATATGCCCATCCGGGAATATTTCACTAAACAACCAAAACCGGAGAATACCGAGAAAAAAAACTACTTTCAATTAATTAGTAATCTCTAATAGATGTTAAAATATAAATCTCCCGGTCATATGATTAAATAAAAATTGCGGTATTTTCCACGAAATCCCTAGCCTTAGTTATAAGATTTAGAATTATAAATCAAAATTACAATACAACACTTTATTTCTTTCATTGTTATAGCTTTTTGACAACAATAACCGCCAAACGGCCAAAATAGATAGAAACAGTTATCGTTTTTTAATATTGCAAACAGTCATAAAAATATCGGGATAAGACAACACCGTTTTTCACGTGCAATACATTAAAACTGGTGATAATTAATCGAAAGAAAGCGGTAAAAAAACTTTAAATGGATCTAAAGTACGAAAACTAATCGGAGAGTTAAGCAACGTTTTAGACTTTAAACACTTGTCAAAAAATATAAATATACGGTCAAAGTACGGACAAGTGATCAAAACAATTATGAGCCGATCAGCCAAACAGCTAATAGCAAACAAACTCTTTAGTTCCCACCAAAATATATCAAAAAAATATGATTTCCGTTATCAATGAGTTTACATAATCAAAGATATCATATGCCTATTACTGTACAGTGAGTGGTATTTCATTATTGTTATATTAAGTGGCGTTTTAATCGATAACCCATACAAAGTTATAAATAAAAATACATAATACATAAACGCTTAAAAATAAAGCACTACATGATCATAGAAAACACGCGATCGTATCGAGTGAGTCAATACGACTAATAGGAGAGAAAGCGGATGACGTGATAATGACATGTTCAACGCTGGCTTTGGCACACATGCAGTAAAAGGATAGATAGAGGCAAAAAAAACCGCGCCATCAACAGATCAATATTTAATAAATAGTCTGTTTCGTTCAGTAAACACTCGATATCAATACGATGTTTTTATCGTCTATGTTCTTATAATCATAAGAATTTATATTAAAAAGAGCAAAAATATGTGTCTATTTTTAAACACTAAGTTTCAATTTTTATTTCTTGATAGATATTGAGGTTTGACAGCAAGTTTAAAGTTTAAGTTTAAAAATATTCAGGTGATAGCGAGTGACAGTTTACTCTAAACAATGTCAACCAAACGGAACAGCAAAACTATAACCCAAACATACTGTAGTATAAGCTAACATAGAAGCACTCTCTCTCTCATAATGTTAATAAAACACAGACAAACTATTTGTTTCAATATTAAGGACGAGTAAAGGGTCAGCGAAACGAAAACGAAAAAAAAACTAGTTTTCCAACTAAAAAACGATTAATCGAAAGTTTTCTTATTCTTGCGTAAACAAAAAAAATCTCGTTAAAAATACCTTTAATAAAAAACTGGCATAACTCATAGATTGCATTAAATAACGCAAATATTTCAGTAAGTTTTATGCGCATACGTGTACATAACAAACACAACGTGTAATACATTACACACACACACACACTCGTACATAACATAGCGTTATTGTTAGAGTAACAACTGGTGACGCATCCAATAACGCTAATAACGCTACTGAGTGCGAGGTTGCGTATCCACCCATTCATCGTCTTAATTGTGGTGTGATCTCGCGATTCAACCAATCAGAAGCGCCGGTGAAAAGCATACGTTATAAACTGACTGCGCGTTAACGATATTCAATCTAAAAACACATTTTTCAAGCGTCACATCGTTTAGTAAGCATCGAAACTCGTATGAGAATACATTCATAAGAGAAATCTGTTTATTAAATATTAATTTATTTTAATTAATCGAAGACTAAACAAAACGAAATCAAATTAATTTATTAACGTATAGGAATAAAAAGATAATATTTAGATAATTGAATATTTATTTCGTAAACTTCGAGTGAATAATAGTAATGAGCGATAATTCAATCACAGCAACACTCGCTTTAGGCGTTATTAAATCGGTGAGTACTTTAAAACTTTTAATTTATGCGCAAATATGGCTTCAATATGACCCTTAAATCTCATTTCATTTCAAATCAGTTCGTGTTTCTATACGACGTGATAACATACCCGATATACTATGTGGCGCAACAGCCAAACAAATCGTTAGCGAAGTCATCGGCAGTAAAGGCGCGACAATTAGATCCGAGCACTCCGTACAGCGCGTGGACGCGTGTCGTCAAACCGGACACCAGTTTCGTGGATGACTGCAAAAGCGTGCGTGAATTGTTCACGAAAGCGTGTATGGTATACAAGGATAAGCGATGTTTCGGTTATCGACCGGTTTTGGGCGAAGAGGACGAGACGCAGCCCGACGGGAAAGTGTTCCGCAAATTGATTCTCGGAGATTACACGTGGTTTAGCTTTACGGAAATCAATCAACGAATCGATTACATCGCGAAAGGTTTGCTCAAAAGTGGTATTCGTCCGCACGATAATGTGTTAATATTCGCCGAAACGCGTCTGGAATGGATGTTAAGCGCGCAGGCAGTGCTTCGTATCGGTAATCAATTAATTATATTATTTAATTAAATTTCCAAATCTAATTTCAATTCGTTTTTGACGATTTCAGGCGCAACAGTGGCCACACTTTACGCGACACTCGGCGATGAAGCGATCGTTCACGGCATGAATGAGACTGAAGTAACGCATTGCATCACAAACTGGGATCTGTTGCCTAAGATTCAGCGATTAGTTCTCGACAACAGAGTTCCATACCTAAAAAGCGTGATTTACATGGAGGGACACAGAGCACCACAATTGGACGCGGCGTTCACTGCACGCATTAAGGTGTTATCGCTTTCTTCGGTCGAAAATAATGGCAAACTATCGATCGGTGGTGACAATAGAGACAGGAAATTCCACGAACCAACTGGTCATGACATCGCAATATTGATGTACACCTCGGGATCAACTGGTATACCAAAAGCGGTTATGATTACGCACAACAATCTGTTAGCGGCAGTGAAAGCATTCTTCTCGATCTCATACGCGCTCTCACCTCAAGACATTTACATGGGTTTCCTGCCATTGGCTCACGTTTTGGAGTTATCGGCGGAACTGTTCTTCATATCGAATGGAATGTGTGTCGGATATTCGACTCCATTGACGATGACTGATAAATCGACTGGAATTAAGAAGGGATGTGTCGGTGACGCCACTCTTCTGCGTCCGACAGTGATCGCTGCGGTGCCACTGGTTCTCGACCGCATCCGTAAGGGTGTCAGCGAACAGGTTGCGAGTAGAGGACAGCTTTTTAAACAGTTCTTCAACTTTGCGATGGATTATAAAAAGTTTTGGACCAAACGTGGCTTTCGTACGCCAATACTAAACTTTCTAATCTGTCGTAAGATTAAGGCTATGCTCGGCGGACGCGTTCGGCTGTTGGCGTGCGGTAGCGCTCCGTTGTCCACTGAGACGCACGAGTTTGTCAGAAGTTGTCTCGATTTAGAGTTATTACAAGGTATGGAAATATTTGTTTTAGTTATTACTTATTTTATATTTGTTATGATATCTTAATAATGATGAAAATAATGGAATTACCGTCTGATTTACATTGCTGTAAACCCCCTTTGGCTGCTATTTATTAGTTCTGAAATAAGATTTAAATATAACTCATAAATGCTTTACTATTTTGCTTAATATACTGTACAAAAACTTATAGATTTGTTTTGATTATGAATTTAGGTTATGGTTTGACGGAAACGTCTGCTTCTGCCACTTTAATGGACTTGAATGATCTTAGCGCTGGAAGAGTTGGCGCGCCTTTGGCTGGCGTTCAAATCAAATTAGTTGATTGGGTTGAAGGTATAAACATATTAAACATTTCTAAATTGATAATGGTTTCTATTCTAACGCGAAATGGTTTTGTTTAACAGGTGGTTATCGCGTAACAGATAAGCCTAACCCTCGCGGAGAGATAGTTGTCGGCGGTATGAATATAACTGCTGGCTATTATAAGAACGATTCGCTGACAAGAGAGTGTTATATTGACGAGGAAGGCCTTCGGTGGTTCTATACGGGAGATATCGGCGAAGTGTCTGCCGACGGATCGTTCAAAATAATCGATCGCAAGAAAGATTTGGTTAAACTGCAATTCGGAGAATATATATCACTTGGAAAGGTAAGCATTTGGGGATATGATTATTACGTAAACGCGAAAAGTTGTCTAACAATATTGAGTTGCACTTTAAAGAAATTAAAATTTGTGCCAACACATGATTACTTAATGCATACGTTGTTGACCTTCGTTTTAGAGATCTTTTTTGTGTTTATATTTAAAGTACGAGTGCGAGAGTGACGGAATGAGAGCAATAGCGTGCGTTCGTGAGCTCGTCATCAAAAACTTTCTTTTAATGAATATTACTCGTGATTTAATGCAGTAGTAGTCGGATATTCTCTTTGAATTTGTTTACGCGTGCTAATCATGCGGCACTTGAACGCTAACGATGTGCTCATATTTTTCTTATTTGTTTATTAATTTTTGATTAATGAGTTTTTAATCGCTTCGTTTGTTTAGGCGTCTGAAAGATATGACAAGTTTTTATATTTTTTATGATTAGCATTCGATTTTTCTTTTTTAAATTTTTTCGAAATAATTTCATTCATTGATAGCTTAAAAACTCATTTCGAACATTAGACGAAACAATCTTTGAATAAGATATCAGTTGATATAAGAAAAGCAATATTAGACAGGAAATGTGTTTCTATATGTAACAAGTATTTTAATTAACACTAAACTGTAATTATAAACTGCATTTTGAGAGTTGAGACAAAACTCCATTATTGTAATTGAAAGCTAAAGTTAAATTAATTATACCCTGAAAGCTTTTTTAGCTCAATATAATTTTCAAAAAAACCACGTTTGCATTTTAATATTTCAGTTTTTGTTGAAATATTCATAAATGTTTATTTTTTATCGATTTAGGTTGAGGCTGATCTCAAGAGCTGTCCATACGTGGATAACATATGCGTTTATGGCGACTCATTGCAGACATATTTAATAGCACTGGTTGTGCCAAACGCTAAAGCGTTGCAGACATTAGCGCAACAATTGTCGAAAGAAAGTTTAACCACAGCTCAATTATGTGTGGATAAAGAAGTAATCGGAGCGATAACCAAAGCGATTCAAGAACACGCGCGCAAATCGAAACTCCATAAAATGGAAATTCCAACCAAAATCAAGTTATGCGGCGAAGAGTGGTTACCAGACAGCGGTTTAGTGACCGCCGCTTTAAAAGTAAGTCGCAATTGAAGATAACGGTAGTTTTTCATTATATTTAATTACTAATTGTTTTTATAGTTGAGGCGCAAAAACATTCAGGATTACTATCAAACGGACATCAACCGAATGTATGGCATCGTATCGAATGGTATACACACGAAATCGACATGAAGAATGTTTAGTCAATTTAAATGAATTGCGACAATTTTTTTATTTGTAAATTAACACTGAAAAAACACGCTTAAATGTAAATTTTTTTATATACATATAAATATATTTATGAAACTACAGTTTTAATGTAATTTATCGTTTGATTAGTTGTTTTAATTAAAAGATATTAACTCGTTTTTACGATTTACTTATATAGAGTTAAGCCTATAAAATCCACGTTAACTTTTATCATGTAAATTAACGAAAAAAAAATAAATATTAATTTGGGTTTTAATTAATTTTCGCAATAATTTTGTTAAGTTAAGTTCAGTACGTTTGTATTAAATATTTCGTAACCGAACGTCAACAACAGGAATGCAGAGATGGCCCGAAGCATAACTGCGAACTCTTATAGACTTGGAAAGGCTTAGCGAATAAGTGGTTGGTTTTGTCGTCCTGTACATGAAAACAGATCTCGTGTTTTTCTTTACCACTATATTACGTAATATTACTGTATTCATATATTTTACTTGATATCCGTAATAGTGATGTATGACGTAATTAAATAGTGTTTGGGTATTGATTTAATTAGATTTTTTGAAGAAATATTGCCTTAATTTGTTAAGTAAAGTCCTTTTCTTGTTTAGAGAAACAATCGATCACTGTTTATGAATATGTTTAGTTTTTTTTTCTACATTTCTACATATCCTTATCAGTTTTACAATAATTGTTTGTGTTTATCATAAAAAAGTTCATTGAAATTTGCCCTCAAGTGTGAGCTTAACTAAATTTTTTCGCAAAATCTTTCGCTTCAAACCTAAAAGGAAAAAAGAAAACCAATCGAATATTTATAGACTCCGAGATCAGATAAGGCGGTCTTGAAAACAACAAAATTGACGTTTTTGGTTCTCTAGGCAAATGCAGTTTACTGTGACTTCTCACCAATAAAAGTATAAATATAGAAAACGACAGATTTTTTTTCAATGTATTTTCCTCCCAAAAAAATAGTTATCTCCCGTTTAAATTTACAATATTGTCTAAACATAAAACTTTCTTGTGGCAAAAATAGCATCGTTTAGATAATATCGAAAGTGTTTTATGCAGACTTTGGTTTAGTCAATCAATATTATTGGTCCACCAGAATAAAGTTATTAAATAAGTTATTTTTAGTTTATAAATCGTTGCGTTGTTTCATAGCTTTCAGATAAATTATTATATAACAGCGAAAGAGCGTCTGATGTGATATTAAAAGCCATAGATTGGCTTTCTTTTTCAAAAATATTTATTTCTTTTGGAAATTGTTTTTTTTTATTGAGATTAGTGACTGATTACGCGCATAAAACCTGTTTTAAATCAATTAATAAGTGCAACAGTATATATCCGTTTAATAGAATTAACTTAAAATTGAATGTAAACGCAAAGTACGGTATAACTAAAAATCAATATTAATTCAGTTTTATTTCACGGAAAACATTTAAATAAAAAATATTCATTAAATGTTACGAAATAATTGTTTTCTTCTTTTATTATGCTAACAAGCATTTTATATAAATTATAATGACTAGAGACAGGATATTTTGTTAATCCCAAAAACAAAAATATTTATCAAAAATTCGTTATAACAGAATAAATATTTAAAAAATAAAAACAAGAGTATGAACATACACAATGAGCTCACTTTGATATAAGCGAATATGATTACGCGTGTGATTGATTTTGACTCGAAAAAGTTTTAATAATTTTATTTTATACAATATATTATCCATTTTTATCCTATTTTCATCATTATTTAATAGATTTTAAAGCCAATATTGATTATTTAAACCAACTTTTAGTCCATTTTTAGTTTATTATTATCATTTTTAGACCATTTATAGGGCATTTTATGACATTTTTCACTAAAAAGCCTCCTATCCTTTAATTAGTATAAAGAAAAATTCCCTTAATAAATATAAAGAACGGTCTACAGACAAACATCCCAAATCCAATAGCTTTTTTACAGATAGATTCAAAATTTTCTGTGTAAAGTAAAAAGAATTTCAGTAAAAACTGATGAATATGTGGGACCCTTTAAAAATTGTGAGTAAAAAAGAAGTTAATCGATGTATAATCTTATTTTTAAATTCAAAAAAAGAATCATTACAATAATTAAAGAAAACTTTGGAAAATTATTAATATTAAAAATAACAACTTTTCATTATGATAACTGTTGATAAAATAGTTTTTTTTGGTTTCAACAAAAAACCGAATTTTTTATAATATATATATAACAACAAAAAATCTTAAATCGTTTGAACAAAATACCCTACTAATGACTACTAAATTACCCTACGTCTCTACTAATGACTACTAAATTATATTTCATTCAAATATAACCTTCGCGTAACAGAAGTTTCTACCACAGACGGTTTGCAGCAAACTTCAATTTTAATATTGATTTTTGATTGCAAATTTTTATTATTTACTTTTATTTTTAACGGCGCTTATTATGTAAGAGAAAAAATCTTTATTACCCGCTTATAGCGAGTGAAATAGAAGATTACACGCGTCGACACGTATTTAATTAAGCGAGAAATAAGTTTAATATTTAATTCTATACAAAAACTACTTAATTGCTTAAATGCATAATCAAATTTTTATTATTTGAATTGAAGTCAATTTTTTCGAGGAAAATGTTTTATCAGAAAAATAAAACGAATAATTTGCGCGTAAATTTTTCGGTAAAAATTACGACGTAAATCACACAAAAAAATCTCAATAAGGAAATCTTTTGATGCAATCAAATTATTTTCGCTGATAAAGTCGTAAGACTTGCTACTTTTGTACGATATTTCTCAATTAAACGCAAGGACGCACGCGTTTTATTGCGTTAATGTTTTTCTATTTGATATTACCTGTTGTAATCGACAATAAATGATAGCATTGTAAACGCTTCGCGAAATAAGGTTTTCTGCATGCGTGGCATACTTAACTTATCGAGACCCACTCAATAGCCGTTTATCGATTCAAACAGGTAATACCAAACTCGAGACCGCCGGTTCGAGTCTCAACATTTTACGGTTAATTATTTATTAATATGGAATTCTATAGGCGTTTAACTCACAACTCAATGTACTGTTTTACTACGATAGATATAACCTTCCGTTATATATTTTACAGCTAAAACACATTAATTAACGGATAATAGAATACAGAAACCGGATTCACATTCATAAACATTAGATATTCGTATCCGCATCCGACAAATTGCCAGAATTATGAATTATCGATGCGAACGAACACAAACACATGCGTTTGATTACTCAATTAAACCTTGAACTTGATTAATAAACTTTGAATTCGACTTAATTATAACGAAACGCGTTTGAACTGTTTATTTGATAATCTCGTAAATTTTTACCCAAAAGCTTTACGGTTAGTTAACTAATTGTCGTCAATTTTACTTAATAACATTTTGTTTTAATTAGTTCACAGGTGTATTGCTTTATTGCACGATAGTATCGTATTAGTAAAGATTATATTGTTATAGCTATTGTAAAAATAATTAAAAAATAATGTCAACCAGTATGTGTGATCAGCGATAAGACCATAAACCAGTGTTTAAAAAATATTTTATGATAAATTTATGATTTTATGAACAAACTGTGGCATCAAAGAATTATCGCTATTAAAAGCGAAATTAAGGGTCGTATTTCCAGTTTTGCTTAAGTGTAAGCGAAGGCAAACGAAACTAAAATTTAAAAAATGAATGCTTAACAAAACAGCACTTATTAATTTTCATTATCGTAGAAATATCTAATTTAAGCATAAACGGTGTTACTCATACTACTTTATATTATTGTAGTATTTAAAGATTATAGAATATCTATATTTTTAGGTTAATTTTTCAAAACAAAAGTAATACTTAAATCCACGTTTAAATGAGGTTTCGTTTAACTTTTTCTTGAAATAGAAAATTTCTATCATTTTAAAATGACTTTCAAGTTAGTAAAGGAAAGTTTAGAGCACGAGACCTCAACAAGAGCTCAACGCTTAAGTTAATATCAGGGTCAACATGAAAGATAAAAGGTATACAGAAGGTTGGACTTTGAAATTATAACAGCAATTTCAGCACATCGTCGCCAAACAATAGTTTATTGTTATCGCAGTCAAAGTTATTAGTAGTTCGCGTACTTTACCCTTTGGAATACCTGCGACTAAGATTAGATACGCTTTTATTTGTATACTGCTTCTGAGTCAATATAAGCTAAGATTTCAATTCTTAGAAAAATGTGTACGACTGACACGAGATTAAGGTGAGAGTAGCAGAGATCACATTTTAAGTAAATATTGCTGTGTGTTGTGAGACAGCGAATTAAAATATGTGGAGTTAATCGAATTACTAACTTATTTTCAAACAATAAATTTTTAAATTCAGCCAAAAAACTAAAAATTTTAATTCTGTTTTAGCCAAATGTTTAAATAACTGGGGGGTAATAAATATTGAAGGAAATGATAACAATTTGAAAATAATTTTAACCTTTGAAACTTACAGGTAAGTTATATGGGAATTCACGATCGGTATCTAAGTTTGGTTGCATAAGTAAAGCAGTATCGCTGCGTATCTTTATTTTACAGATAAACTAGTTTTTTTCAAACAACGCGTGACATCTCTTATCGATAAAACGTTGTATTTTCTTGTCTATAAAATCTGGTTCCACGACATTAGCGCATTACCGCGGACGACGTTAGCACGAACGACATTACTGCGAATTACGTTAATTTAAATTATTAATAGATTAATTTATAAAAATTTAGTGTTTAAATAGTAAAGTTAAGCAACAATACTAAAAGAAAAATCAAAAGAATTAATTTCTGAAAAAATGCATTCGCTGTAACGTCATTTGCGCTAATGTCGTGATTTGATAAAATCTATAGAATAGTAATAAAATTTTAATTTTAGTACTAAAATTAAAATTTTATAAATTTTTTATTCAACAATCGTTATAGAATTAACGAAATTCCAAAAGCATGACGTAATAAACTAATTTTTTTTTTGAAATGCAAAGTACATATTGTTAATCAGAAGTTATTCAAATATCTTAAAAGATAAACATATAAAATGTTTTTGTTTTGCATACGAATAAGAGCACATGCATTGAGTATATCTAATCGTAATCGCTTACGGAATATACGCATTGCTTGAGTATTATATTTAATCATTGCTAATGCTTTGTTTTGCTGAGTCATTGATTTACATTTGATTTATGAATCTGTAATATATTAAACTCATGTGCTTTAAATGTTTGGGTTAAAAACAAAAACAATTTACTCGTTGAGTAGAGCTTAAAATATTCATAACTATAAATGTTAGAAAAGTTTTGGAAGATCGATATAAATTACAATTAAAATAATCATTTTCTAATTCAGTTAAAGAAAATTATGAATTTCTCAATAAGAAAATTGTATTGTAAACGAACATAAAACGTTTGAATGTGACGCAAACATCAATGAGCGTTTGTATTTCGTCACTGTTTTATTCAACCTATAAACGAATCTATTCATGTAATCATTTCGTTTCGATTAATATTATTGTTTTAGATTGCGAAAATAAAACTGCGCATGCGTTCCAACATATGTAACTCGTATATACAGTATGTAAGCGTCAATATATAACACAATAACAATCAATAACAATATATGATTTATGTGAAGCGCTGATACAAGAACATCAAGCGTTTATAGTGTTAGTGTTAATAACACAGAAATTAATATTTAAAATATTGTGTCTTAGTAACTCAATCTAAAATACCATGAGTTTTACAACTTTCCGATTGAAATAAATAACTTCAATAGAGCTAATAATCATTTCAATAACAATATTTGATTTATATGAAGCGTTGATACAAGAACATCAAGCGTTTATAGTGTTAACCTTTATAACAAATTTAAATTTTAAATTGAGACACGAAACGATTAAAATACAAAACGAATTTATTGTTTTATAAAAGTGAGAAGTGAATACAAACAATAGAGAAGAGATTAATGTTTTAAAATAAGTTATGTTTATATAACAAAAGCGAAGATAAAAATGATTATTGAAATTGAAAAGCGATAATTAATAATGAAGAGAAACTATTTCCCTAACACTATAATTCTTAAACCTAACCTAACAATAAAGCTAAACTGGACAAAGGGCAGTTAGTGTCAAGCCATCTGCCCTAATCCCAAATTTATTACTTTGTTATTCTAAAGTTAAACTATTTTTATCACCAAAAAAACTTATGTTATATAACTTTTTGGTCAGTTTAGTTACCACTTTACTCAAACTAACATCTTTCAAAACTTACAATTTGTATACACGGAACGCCCGTTCCCCAGTCTTATTATTATTTTATCATTTATATTATTGTTTTCATTAATATTAGAGCACACATTTTCAGAATTATTAATAAATTATGATTAATATTCATTATTTGCGTCTCATAATTATTTGCAAGCACCATTTTGAAGTCACCGCCGCTGGGATCTTCACATCAACCAAATTATTTAGGACTTGGGAACATGTCGGTCACTTTGGAAACCAGCTTTTTGTTTTCGTAAATTTGGACTAAATAACAGTACTGTTTCAACAAATTTGACTGATTAACAGTATTGCATTATTGAATTAACTATTTTGTGTGCCTTTTTAAGAATTAAATAATTTGCTAAACACATTAATTATAACTTTAAGGACGCCTTCCAGACTACGTAGGAACAACTGATAGTCTTCTTATTACCGGTGCTAACGTTTAATTAATCAGTTCTGATATCAATAAAAGCATGAAAAAAATTTATGTTCAGTGTTCCGTACCAAAAATTAAATCAGCCAATGGTAAGACAGTGAAATCAGATAGTATCGTTTGAAGTCTGTGTCGAGGGCGAAACAACAAACTCTGGTCTAGTTAACGTTGAATGCGACAATAAAACAACTGTAGTGCGATTTCTTGCTCGGAAACAACTTCAATAAACCAGCAAACTTATAAGTCGATTGTCACACAAAAAATATTGAGTTAATTCGAAATTGGAACTCATTCCCGAAATCAGATCCATGTTAACGCTTTTTTATTCATTGGAAGAAGTATTACTTTTCCAAAAAGACCGGCTTATGTTACAATTAACAACCATAAATGAGAAATTGAATAGTCTCGAAAACATTCCAATGTATAATTACTAATAGAAAATCGTTCCCATCAATGTTATCTTACTTTTTATAAAAAGCAAGTGAAATTGAAATTAAATAAAGACGTTCCAAGTATTTTATATTACTCGATTAAAATTCTGAATTTTGGCAGATACGAATCAAAAAGTAACACCGTTATAAGACAAAATTCATTAACTCAGATGGATTATGGCAAAGGAAACGTATGCCATTCGGTTTAAACAACTCTACCAGTGCTTTAGCGAAGTGTATGGACACCGTTTTTGTGGGCTAAAATGGAATATCGTACAGTATTTTATAATCTATTTATGTAATCATGCGAACGATATTAAATCATTACAAAAAAAGTTTATTCAAGTATTGGAACGATTTAAAGATGCGAACCTTCTTATTAACTATAAGAAATATAAGATTGGATTAACAGAAATAACTTTTTTTGGATATAAAATTAATGGGAACGGAATAGAAACGGATCACGATAAAGTTACTGCTATCTTAAATCTGCAGAGACCTACACACGTTAGCAATTTTAGAAGTGTGATCGGAGTCTTAGGTTATTACGGGCGTTTCATAAAAAATTTCTCCGTGAAAGCCTAACCGTTAACGAAACTAAAGCATTAAGACGTTTTCTTTGTTTTGAACTGCAGTTTAATGCTATATCATGAAAAAACAAAAACTCCAAAGTAGACTTATATGATGGTCTATCCTTTTACAAGATTTCGATATTAATATTAAGTAAAAAAGGTGGGAACAGCCATAAAGACGCTGATTGCCTATCAAGATTTCCCGTCGGATATCCGTAACACATAAGTATTGATAAAATGTTCGCATTCAACACAGCACTCGAACCTCTTCAGTATATTCGACGTGAACAGCGAAAAGATGAGAAATGATATCGCATAATCATTATGCTTCCTCGTTTCGACGAATTTCTACATTGGGAACGAAAATCAATATTAAAATTTAAATTAATTTTAGACATTTTACATTAGCAAAAGAACAATTCTAATAGTTTGAAACTGATAACAGTTGTTCCATATTCAATAAGGGAACAGATCGTTTACTCGTATCACGACAATCTTATGGGTGGACATTTAGGAATAGAAAAGACCTCGATAAGATTAAAAATCGTTTCTACTTTCGAATAATAAACTCACATGTTCGCAAACACGTTCAATCATGCAGTGAGTGTCAGACTAAAAAGTCTTCACAGTTCAAACCTGCAGTACTTATGAAACCATTAGATATTGGTTGACCGTTTGAACGGATTGTGATCGACTTTCTTGGACGATTCCTTGAGACTTAAAATGGGAACAAATATATTGTAGTTGCAGTCGAATATTTAACTTGTTACTATTACGCTAAAGCAGTTCCAATCGCAACTGCTATTGATATCGATTTTCGTGAATAATATTGTTTGTGTACACGGAACACATAAAACGATAATCAGTGATCGTGGAAGTCAATTCAAAGCTGGACTCACTAACGAAATTTTTAAACTTATGCAAACGAAAAACGTTATGTCCACAACGAATCATTGCCAAACAATATGTCTTACGGAACACATGAACCATACAATAACAACCATGTTATTTATGTACGTTGACAGTAAACATAAAGTTTGGGAGGAATATTTGAGTGAAGTATTATTCGCATACTATACATCTAAACAGTTCTTATCAAATAATCACCATATTACTTTCTCTATGGTAGAGAACCGATCAATCCGTCTCAGGGTATCTTCGAAAAACCAACTCTTGGAATCACTTCGACCGAACAGTACTGTTCTCAACTACAGGGTAACATGAAAGTTATATGGAGTATCGCACGTTCCAACATACGATATTGATAATGATCACCAATCAACCGTTTCGACCAATGATGAGACAGAGTTATATGATTATTTAAATAAGAAAGAAGTAAATGTTAAAACCGAATTAAAAACAAGTAACGAAGATAATATAACCGAATAAGACAACTTCCGATAGTCAAAAATAAATATCTTCAGAAACTGACGTTACAAAAGCTGGAATGTTAGAGAACGAAAAGTTTCTCAACTTAAGTTCAGTTAATTCTGTAGTCGATTTCGGATAAACAACAGAAATACTTTCGTGAATTTCCAAAGTCATGGAGGAACGAAACCCACCCGATTTTAGAAAATGTAGTCGACAACGGAAACCAAATCCATATTTCGTCAATAACAGAGATATTGTTAATTATATAAATACACTTGCGAGGGATGGAGATATCACAAAAGATATTCTTGATAAGCTCAATGAAAATCAAGTAGATATTATAAAATCATTAAATGAAACACAAAAATACTAAAGAATAAGTAAACCTAACACAACAAGTAAACCTAATTGTTGCTACAGTTCCTCAGGCCATAGTTATTGTTGGTAATTTATCAACAAAATTTGAACTTGGAAAACCCTTAATTCAAGACTTTGCGAGATGCTGGAACTAATCAACTATCGATCCAAGAATGCTAGAGTACTTTAATCTAACCTTGTTATGTAAAGCACGATGTCCCTTCGACAAAGCAATGTTAAAAGAATATTTAATAGCCACTAAAACAAATTAAACCTTGTTTTAAGAAAGGTTTATTCGAATTAAAAAGTTATAATAGCCGAAACTTTTACATTGCTAAATTATACTGCTAACAACATTCATTTATTTAATCGAATATACAGGACCATCACGCGTTCTTTTGATCATGATCGTTACTGTATTACACCATTTATTAAAATAATTTCAAATTCACCCCATAACTTCATTTTCAATAATAGAACGAATAAATGTCAACATAATATTGACAATACACCAATATGTTTGAAGCAGAAACAATGTATTAGTGTGGAAGAAATTGCCGAGGAATATATACTTCAAGTAAAATATACAGTTACCTGTTCCACATTACTCTATATGGACAGACTATAAAATGTCCTAAATTTCAATTCTGAGTTCCTTCTTCAACAACATTCTCAAAATGGAATATGCATTATCATACTTCGCAACGAATATCAAACTTTGTTTGGAACCCATCGATAAGCCAAAAAGTCACTAATTAACTCAAGCTTAAGCTACACGAAAAAAAATATCAATGTTGTAATAGGTCTTGAAATTGAAAAACTTCAACACATCGGATGTTATATGGAAACGGCCCGTTCCAATATTGAGAATCTATGCTTTATTAATTGGAGTAGTAATTATAATTGTAATCGTTTACTTATTTAAAAAGCGGAAACAACGAAACAAAAACTTCATTCCGCTAACATCATTTCTTCGTAGATCTAGAACACCTCCCAGTAACGTTTAAGGAACGGCAACTATAGAAAGCAATGTTGATGAGAACGTCGAAGCAGATGTTGAAAATCATTACGTACCCTAACGAGAACTGCCAGTTCCTCAACAAGAACGCACCAAATTATAAACCCGTTCCTTATGTGTGCATATTTATTTATAACATTTTATTACTAATATCATAATCATATTAATCAAATGGGAGAAAATATTAAATCATTACAATATTATAATAATATATCCATTTATCAAACATTATCAAACGTTACAGTTTTTATTATTGCTGCTATTTATTTTTGTTATAATCAAAACGCATATATCAAAAGATGATACCTCTGATCATTATCTTCACATATTATTAGCACAACTCTGTTGTAGTTTCGTTATTGTGAACGATAAGAATGATTTGTCTCTGAATTTCTATCCCGAAACATAAAAAGTGAGTGTTCCCGAAGACAAGCCAATCCACAGCAGTATTATACTCGTGATGGCAGTTTATCCCAATATAGTTCGTAACGGGGAGATCTATTAGATTGAGTTTGACGAGACGCTCATGTTTGCCGTCCACCCATACGATCGGAAATAAACTATAAATCTACTCGACAAATCAACAAAAAATCACGTAAACACAAACAAACAATATTAGCCAAAAATCTAAGCATTCAACACATATTAATTAATTAAATTGTTATGACGAGTATTATCATTAGTGTTGAGACACAACACAATTTAGATTTAATGGTCAATTAATTATTAAATCAATGAGAGCACAAAATTGTTGCACAGAAACATGCTTTATTTCAACTTAAAATCAGTAATTATTATTATCGTTTGAGTATAATTTAATTTTAACTCGACTGGGTATAAATCACTACTAAACGTATATAAAATGTTATATCATTACATTAAAATGGAGACATTTCACTAATATAATAGATATCATACGATATAAAAATGCGAACGCATATTTAAAACTATTAGTCAATTTGACTAACAAACACATCAAAATCTAACAATATCGGATTGAAATCATTTTATTAAAAATACAATCAAAACTAATTAAAACGAATACAAGCGTCATGTTTAAGCTTGTAATGCTTAACGAGATTCGAAGGTCTACTCTGTTGAGAAGCGCATTTACATTGAAATTTTTTATCCCTTCGAAGAGTCCAACTACGAAAATGAACGCGCTCTAGAAGTTTTAAACGTAAATCGCCATTAGGGAGTCTATAATTCTCCACGTCTGGTATTCTGTTAGTTGTTTGAATAGGAACGTTCCCATCCACTACACTTCTTTTTCCACCTCATCATCCATTTGCTCCTCAGATTCTTCGTCCTCCACCTCTTCATCGTTAAGGACACGTATCTCCTTTTCGCAATAATGCAGATCAATCATGATCGTTTTGGAATCGTTCAGCCAAAGGTTCAGAACGACGTTCCAAATCCTCATCAGAAACCCCTTAAGAAACATCAATAGGAACCTCATCAGGAACCGCACAAAACCAATTAGATAGTTGAGTGCTAAACGAACTGAAATCATAAATAGTTAGAACTTTTGTGTAAGAAACAATCGAAATAGAAGGATTAAGAGCTAGAAACTCCATTATACCTAAGAATTGTTAGAACACGTTCTCCTTGAATGCGTTAAATCCTTTCTGTCGGCCGTTCCAACTCATGTTTGACATCTTCAATTTGAACTTTTAACGATTTATCTTCCTTCTAAGATGCAATAACTAAAGATTTTATAGATAAAATATCTTCCTAATTTTTTTGCTCTTTACACTCATAATCAAATTTTGACCATTCAAACACATTATTCATTGATGTTTCGAAATTTTTTCCATTATGCTATATTGAAAATAAACAAAATGATTTTAATTCTCATATGAGGAATCATTCGTAGTATTTATGATCTTTTAATTAACAATTATTATATATAACACTCATCAACAATCGGTTATTTAGAGTTAGAGCTCACAGACTGGAAACATTTATGCAATTTTCATTTTGCTGCAGACGATCACAAATTATATACACTTAATTTAATTTTGGTTCAAGGCATTGGTATTTTATTTTAATAACAAATCCAAAAACATTACTAAATTTAGTAATTCATGAGCAATAATATTAAATTTAGAAATAAACACATATCCAAGTAAACATATCTTCCAAATATAATATAAATAGTATTCACGTGCAGCTTCTTTTAAAATCAAATACCACCCCCAAGTTGTCATCGAATATACGCTTAAAATGCTAATGTTTGATGAAAAAGTAGAGTATTTCACTCAGAAATATTCATGATGAAAGACCCCCTAAAAATATCATCGATAAACACCATAAAATCATATATTTTCGATAAAAATACAGCATAAATCACTCAAAAATATTGAGGATGAAAGACCCCCTTAGAAATTTCATCGAAAAAAAACTCTATAGAACCATATATTTTATGAAATTTTGCATTGAAACTGTGTAAGAGAGAACTGAAGTGAATGATAGATTGACTTTTTTCATAAACAACTGTTTAATAATAGAAATATAGAGAAAAATATTTATATTGACAACAACCCAAACAACAAAATGCCCGCCACTACAGACTCGAAACTGATTCAAAAGCAACAACAATTGACGACATAGAAAGCCGTTACATAATAATATATTAAAGAATTTTGTTGCGAACAATTTTAACTGATTCTACGATAGAGTGGAGCAATATCACAAATACTATCCATTCGTTAGCGAATCGAACATGAAAGATAAAAGCAGTTTATTCATCATTTGCGATCCAGACATCAATACTGTTAGATGATTGTTGATTGGGAATGCGATTAAGATGGAGTGCCAAACGAATTGCGAGACAATGGTATGATTTGTGTTATAGTTTATGACATCATACCAGTGATGAGTTGAGTTTTGTTTCTGCTCCATCAACGATAACCACAATAACGATGAAAGACAACCACAATAACAATTTCAATGATTACACCAGTGAAGATGACGAGCATGAGTCGAATTATTATTTGCAGCAACAATTCTTCGAAACGAACAAAATTTTGTAATTAAAAATAAAATAAAATACTTTACCTTAAGTTGGTTTTTCCTTTTCACGCTTCTAAACCAAACAATAATTGAAAAATTGTTTAATCAAATTAATAAATAGATATAACTATATTAGATATTAATTGATAAATTAAAATAAAACAAAATAAAATAAAATAAAAACAATACAAGCTTACATTAAGAAAGTGTGACACAAAATATGGAAATAGGAAATGCTGTATTAACTGGACAATGATCAATCTAATAATAACGTTTAACAATTGGGGACATTTGTCTTAACTTGGGGGAGGAATGATGCGAAACTATTTCCTTAACACTAAAATTCCTAAACCTAACCTAACAATACCAATTGAATAAATCTTAACATGGAAAAGGGCAGTTAGTATCAGTTATGTAACTTTTTGTTTAGTTTTGTGGCCACTTTACTCAAACTAACATCTTTTAAAACTTACAAATTGTATACCCGGCACGTCCGTTACTCAATTTTATTATTATTTTATTATTAATATTATTGTATTCATTAATAAAAGTGCACACATTTTCAGTATTTTTAATAAAATTATTTTTAAAATTCATTATTTGTGTCTCATAATTATTTACATCCATTAATATATGAAAAGTGTCATTACGAAAAATATAATAATATCCGTAATGCCCTTCAAACTTGTCCACTCTATAGCTTCTCATACCCGGAAGAAAATCCCCTCCCGGTTTTGACGACATCCATTCGTTTTCGATTTTCGCCAATTAGGTCGTCGAATCAATTAAGTGCGTTGATGGGCCACTCGAGACAAAAGACAGCCTAATGAAACCGCAACTCCCTCCAAACGAAGGACGCAAGCTGTTCAATTTAAGCGTAAGGGAGTTGTGTTGGTCTGTCGGTGGTGTACCAAACCAGGATATTCTTGGTCAAGGGTGTATCGGTTTGGGCCTTGAATTCAAAGCACCGAATTCCCTATCTCGCCAACCTGATGAAATAAGCTTGAGAAACACGCCGAAACATCGAACAAGCATTCGTTTTCAAATCGTATTAACTCGAATTCGGCGTTTGACTCCGGTCCCACTCGTTTATTACCGCGTACTTCTCCGGCAGTATCTCTTCTGTGGTGCATACCATTTGGCGAACATAGTCGAGATAAGCGTTTTTTTTTTGCCGGGTGTTGTTGCTTTGTGAACGAATTTTTGACCCTCTGAAATTACGTCAGTAATTTAAAAAGAAAATAAAACTTAGAACTTTTTGAAGCGGTAATACAAGAACGCCAAACGCTTGTCGATTTGAATGGATAGTCTATTGATAAGGGGTTTAAAATACACTAATCGTAAGTGAGAACAATTATGTGCCCAACTGTTATTTGTACTGAGTGTGATTTATTTTGTCAAATAATTGAAGCTTTGTCATATCTAGTCAATACAATGTTTTAAATATTCTAATGCGAGAAATATTTCAATATAAACATAACTATTGTTTTGCGTATTAACTTTTATAATTTTCGTTTTATCGCAATATCTGTTTATTTCGTTGTATGTCTTATCTCTATTTTAAGGTAAAATTTTCTATAATTTTGTATTAGATATTTCAAATATTATAATTTATACTTAATAATTGTTTGAATAAACAATACAAGTTATCGCATTGCAATGCATACATATTACAGTTATATTACTTATTGAATCTAAAATTTTTAAATAAAATTTTATAACAATTTTCAAAATTTTTATTAAACAATCAAACAAATTTGCACTATTTTTAAAACAATTTTGAAACAATCTACTAAAAAATATAATTACAATCATAGACTGTCTTTATTGAAAACATAGCAAACCATTTTTGGAAATATAATTAACTCGATATGATGTGAAGAAAAATTCTCCAAAAAATATTAATAACCAAAGCTAATAACATTACTATTAAAATGCTATTAAGTGTGTGTTTGCGAAATGCATTACATGTACATTGTTTTGTTACTGCGTTATTGTTCTGAGTAAAGAAGCACATTAGAAGAGCTATCAAAGTTAGTTACATAACAGGTAAAGGGATAACACCTGCACATAGAAAAATACAAACTCAAATAAGAAGATGTAAAAGTTGGAAATATAAAAATTCGAAAATATTATTCTTCGATCAAAGGGCTGCCTTTGATCGCGTCCATAGACACTATATTTATGAAGTGATGAGTTGTATGAATTATGATAAGAAATTTATTGAATGGATACGAAATTGTGAAATGAATATTAAGTTTAAGATCAAAATTGATGACTTTCGGCTTACCAGAGAGGTTAATATGTTGAGAGGCACGACACAAGGGGGTGTATACTCAGTAGAAGAGTATGATACGGCTATTGAGCCACTCTTAAATTATATTAATTCATCACTTTTACAATTTGATGAAACATGTAAATTTGATTCAAGGGTGACGGCGTTTACGGATGACTTAGCAGTTTTAGTCCTAAACGAAGAAGAAGAAGATATAGTTATGGCATGCATTGAGAAATTTAAAACCATTATGGGAATTGAAATTAATGAAGACAAGACGAAAACTATAGTTTTTAATATGGAAAGCCAACAATCGGTCAAATATCTTGGACTGTACTTTGACCATAATGGTGTTTGTGAAAAAGTGTTGCCAAAAATTATAGAGAATATACACCAAAAATTTAACCGTATAAGCAATTTGACAAAATATGTGGCTATGGAAACGAAAGCTGTATTAGTAAATGCTTACATTTTTGGATCGGTTTTATTTCATGCACCGTTGAATCCTCCGTTAGCGATACATATTAAAAAAATTAATTCGATTATAAACACATATATGTGGGGAAGCTATGCCTAATTTCTAGAGAACAGCTGTCAAGAAGTAAACATATGGTGGTATAGGCCTATTTTCAATGGAACGATGGTGTGATGTATTTCATATAATAGAGTTAATGCATCGAAAATATAATTATATTATGGAAGACTTTAAGTCAAATAAGATTAATAATTTTCAGCAATTTGATGATGTGATTGCTGGTAGAGTTCTGAAGTCTATTACGGGAAAGATTTATGCTTTTAAAAAACTTTATGAAAAACATGGTGATATATGGAACCAATTCTCGACTGATTTTAAGCCAATTACAGTGTATAGAGAGCTAGAGAGACGTGTGTATCAATTGGTTAAATATAATCTGAAAGAGATGTTTATAGTCCCGAAAACGGTTTATAAAATTGCATATAAAATCATAAACGGTGGCACATGGATGCAAAGGGATATAAGAAAATTTTCGTTCATTAGAAATACCTAAGAATGCCAAATATGCAAATCAGGATTAGACGACACTCCTGAGCATCACTTTATATATTGTGACATTAATTATGGTATTATTTGGTACTATAATGATATTTTAGGAGAATTGGCTATTGAAGATATTACGAATTTTTCGCTTACAAAGGATTTGAAGAGTATAGTCAATATCTCTTTAAAAGCGGTATATCTGAGAGTTCTTCATAAATACAGAGCTCCACTGTTTGTTCGTAAATTAGACGCACTTTTATGCATTTTGAATCGCCGGCTAAAAGAGGGTTTAATGGTTATAAAAACTAATGTCTATAAATTAAAAACAAGGGAACCAAAACAACAAATTTTGGCGGCACTGGAGACGGCGCTAAAGAAAGTAAAAATGAAAATACGGGATCAGAGTGTAGTTTTGGTGAACAATTAGCTATACTATTGGCTATTGGTCTTGAAAACTATAAAAGAAGCTGTATTGTTGCTAACTTTTATATAACTCTGAAATTGTTTGAAAGAAAGTGTTGTCATTTCTTTAGCGAAATATCTATTGCGTAGAAAATGTGGACTCAAATTATAATGTGTGGTATTATTACTCTGGTATTATCACTCCATATGACAGCTGACGTTATGGAAATGTATGGCTTATTTTGGTTCAAAGTATTTGTCATCAAATTGGATCTTATAATCGCGATGATCAGCCTATTTCTGAATGGACTGGAAATTAGAGATCGATTGAGAAAATGGAACGATTAGCACGTTATCTGAACCTGAAAAAACATGTTTTGAAGCTTACTTTTATGTTTTTATAAAAATTTTAATGTTTTTATATAATTTTTAACTTTTTTTAAGTAAGAACCTATTAAATAATGATAATTAGATATTAGAATATGAAATGTATACTAGTATTGCTTCTGACATGTAATAAAAATAATTTAACATTGTCAAAAGCAGTCATAACTCTTATAGTTGACACAATGTAATGAAACTCTCTAATAGAGTATAATCAGATCTCGGATATTTGGTAATAAAAAATTACAAAATTTTGTTGTTATTTAGGAACAAAAAAATCGATTTTTGGTTGTTACAAAAAACTAGATATTTTAGGGGTTGAGTTATTTTTTTTTTGGTTTATGACAGTTTCTTCAATAGTTTCTAATAGATTATGGGTTATAAATTATAGATTATTTTAAAATTTCAAATATGTTTAAAAATTTATCAAATTAACTAATTTAGATTCCGTGAACCACATTAAAATAAATCTTATTCTCATATATAATTTACATTATATTGCTTGAAACTTTAATATTAAATTACACATTAGCATATTTAAAATTAAATAATTAAGTTAAATTTCCTATAAATTAAACAAAATCTAAATTTTTTCCAAATAAATTGATGTATTATCGATATATTCTGTTCGAATTAACAAATTTGTGGACATAATAAATATTTTATAGAATTTTGTTGTTATTAAATATTATATCGTTTTTTGGTTGTTACGGTGAAATTTGGGAAAATCCCAAATATCTGAGGTCTGGGTATAATAGAGTACTGTGCTGTGCGCTATGTATTAGATGTGGTTACCAATCACCGCTGGTTACCGCGGGTTTCTCTTGTAGTAATCCATGATATTATTTTGTAGAAATTTCCACTAATTTCATGAAAAATATCGCATTAATCAATAAAATCTATAAAATAATTGAATTCATTAACAAATAATTAATTAATTAATAAAATTAAAAAATCAATATTATCTGCAATTACTTCATAAAAGCGAAAATAATTAATAATGAATAGTTTCCAGCAGTAAAATCC
>JAQGAW010000563.1:0-27311 GCA_034698025.1 Phthiracarus crinitus
TCTCTCTCTCGCGATCACTCGCATCTCCTCTCTCACACATATTCATAAAAAAAGCAAAAAAGGCAATAAAGAACAAAGTGGGGAGAATCCATGAATCCATAAATATAGGTTTTCCATGAACATCACCGAAAATGCAAAGCATAACTATTGGAATTTAAGCTTAAGATGTTTAAAATGATGTAATGCTTTGTGAATACTGACTCGTGTATGGCTTTTCCCATACGTTCATAAAAAGGGGTAAAAAATGTAAATCCGCGAAAGTGCATCACACATACATGATTATTATACTGCATTGTATTTGTTTTTTTTACTTGATGTGCTCCAAAGAATTGATTGCAGGGTCCAGTACTGGCATACACACATGCAAACGCTAAACTATGAATCATTTTTTGATTATTATTCCGATGACATCCCATTTTTCACTTTTCAATAACAATTTAGGGTCTCATCCTTTCTTCTGCATTTTTTCATCCCCTCCTCTCCTCCTATTTTACAAGACATCCTTCATTTAGCAAAATAAAAACTAGTTTCATTAAAGGCTAAAACGGCAGATAACTTTTCGAAAGTGATTTTAATGGTTAAGTGGTGCTATACTTTAGGCACTCAGCTATTAGTAAATTATTGTAGAGTTTAGTTTAGAATACTTTTAAAATAATTTTATAGTTAACATTATTTTGTTGTAAAATAATTTTCGCCAGTTTTATTAGTGCAAAATAAGTGCAAAATAATCATTAAAGTTTGTCCAAACTTAAGTGATTTGAATCAATATGTTATTAAAGCTTATTGTTTTGGCTTTTGTTGTTTTGAACGTTGTTCACTGCCAAAATGCTCGCGTAAGTGTCTTATACTATTTCATACTAATATAAATATTTCGATGAGAGATTAAATATTTTGTCTAAAAAACTTTTCCGCGTGAAAAGCACAACAATTTTTGCTAAATAATAATAATAATTTCCCAAAACGTGAACTGTTATTAATCTGCGATTTTATTATGCAAAGAAAATTATGGATAATAATAAATTGCGTATAAAGTTTCCGCAACTTTCTATGGTTTTACTTTTGCACGAAATCTAAAGCCCAGTCTCTACAGTATTATACTCTGTTTATGAATAGGATTTAGAGAGTGTGTCAGTGAATTCATTACTTAAGCTTAATTATATGATTTTCTTGTACAATTTAAATCAAATTAAAATTTTTAATTTTTCTATTGCTAACAAAAATATAACTTATTCGTAAATTGCAAATCGCTGACCACTTTCCCAATTAAACGTGTGACCCAAAAGCGTCTGAATAATGAATACTTTTGTTTGGATAACTTTGGAGATTTTCAGATTAATGTATCAGGAAATGCGTATAATCTATAATTAGAATTTCACAATTCATATTCTAATTTGAAAAAACTTTTTGGGTAATTTTTATTTTAGATAAAACAACGAGTTTTAAATTATATGATTTTTCATTTTAATGAGTATCTTAAGTTTAATGCGTTTGACACAAATTGCAACATAGGTTGCTCGTCAAAGCACGAAAGGAGGTCGACAGCCATCGCCTTCTATTGTTCAGCCACAAGTGAAAAGACCACCGCCGCCATCATCTTCAGTGGTCGCTGTTCAGCGCCAGAGACCGCCACGTCCTCAACCGAAACCGCAGCCCAGACCGCAAGAGGAAGAGGGATCGGAAAACGCTGCAGAGGGCGGTGCGGACGCGGAGCCAGCGTCTTATGGTGGCGTTGATGGCACTCCTGGCGTTGACTTCCCAGCGTACACACGAATCCCAAAAACAAACTTTAAATGCTCGGACAAGCCTTACAATCCGGGAATGTATGCCGATCTTGACACTCAATGTCAAGCATATCACGTTTGCTTTCAGGGCAGAAGAGATAGCTTTTTGTGCGGCGTTGGAACTGTGTTCAATCAAGCGATTCTCGCCTGTGATTACTGGTATTCTGTGGAGTGCGCAGAATCACCGAATTACTATTCTGTCAACGAAGAGCTGGGTAATCATCATTATAGCTATGCCTTTTAAATACGAGTTATTTAATTTGTATACTTTTTACTGGTATCGGCAGGCAAATCAAATCCAGAACCATCTCCAGGACAAGCAACACAACCTCGACTGCCAATTCAGAGACCACTCGCCCCACAACCAGCGCCACCTAAAGTTAAACCTGCCATACCTTTTAGACCCGTTCCGCGTCCATCAATACCCCAACCAGACTATCAACAACCATCTGTTGGTCAAGAAGACGAAGAACTGCCATTACAGCGACCACAGCCACTGCCATCGTCCAAAGTAAAACCTGCTTTCCCTCAGCGACCAGTGCCTCAACCACCAGCTAAGCGTCCACAGCCGCAACTTAGACCACAACCACAACCACAACCGCTACCACAACCGCGACCACAACCACAACCGCGACCGCAGCCAAAGCAGCAACCATTCAGGCCGCCACCACCTCAACCACAACCATCTAAATTCAGACCACAACCCCAACCCCAACCACAACCATCTAAATTCAGACCACAACCCCAACCATTGCCGCCACGACAACAACCAGTACTTCAACCAAGACCTGCTCTGCGGCCGATACCTCAGCAACCAATTGGTAATTTTTGTTTGAAGCTTACAGTATTAATAAACATGTTTCTATAATATTAATTCCATTGATATATTACAGGAAAAACAAGACCAGCGCCAACAAAACAGATTCAAGTGAAGTCACCGCAGGCTCCAGAAGAGCCAGAGCCTGAAAATCCAAATATAGAATTGTCGGCACCAAATCCGGTTAAATCACCGATAAAAAGTCCAAAACCAAATCCAAGACCAGTCAGTAATGTTTCGCCATCTAAAGTTGCAGCTAAATTGCGTCCACGACCAGCTCCAGTACCACAGCCACAAGAACCGGTAGAAGAGCCGCAAAATCAGAACGTGCCTGAAGATGAACCACAAGAGCCGCAAAATCCTGCGCCGCAAGAACCGGATGATTTGCCTGAAGAAACGCAGGAACAGCCAGTTGTGCCTTCAGATGAGCCAAATGATCAACAAGAAGAACCCAAAGAAGAACCTCAAGAAGAAGCTCAAGAGGAACCTAAAGAAGAACCTAAAGAAGAGATACAAGAGGAACCACAAGAGCCACAGGAAGAACAAACCCCCAAAGAAGAAGAGCCAGCGAATCAGGAACCAAATGAAGAGCCATCTAATGAGCCACAACCTCAAGTTCCTTCCGAAGATTCTCAAGAACAGATCGTTCAGCTTAAGGATGAAGAAGCGTATTAAAGTGGGAGATAAATAAAGCAGTTTTTCTTATATATCAAAAGCTCAACAAAATCTTCGAAAGCACAAACTTTTTGCCTTTTATTATTGTCTAATATTACATTAAAGTTGAATATTTTTTAATAGTTATATTCAATTGTTATAATTTTGTAAGATAAGTGAATGTAAACAGTGATGTCCGGACTTTGATAGGCGCTTGTTTTTATCAATGAGTTTTTTACTTGATGTAGCAATTAAAATAGACAGTGAAAAAACTGGCGCCTATCAAAGTCTGGCAAAGTCCTAACATATCTGAAAGAAAAATTTACAGTATTATTATTTGTTTTAAACTATAATTTAAGTTGAATCCAGTGAATACAACAGCGCATCAGAAATAAAATATTTTTTTCTCAAAAATTAATTGTATTATTTTTATATGTGTTAAATGGTTTACAATAGTATTTCGCATATTACTCTAGAGAACTATATATTTCAAGCTTATAAGTATATTATTTTTTTATTAAAAAATACAAAACCAAATTTGTATTTTAGTAAAATTTTTTATTATCTTTGGGTTTGACATAAACTTGCAATTAAAGTATATAATTATTATTTAATAGGTAGTAACCAATTATATTAAAAAATTAGTTTTGTGTTTTTAAAAAATTATTTTTAAAAAACAAACATCAATTTAAAAGAATTATAAATGTTAAGGTTTAGGCAACAAATCACTAAAACCTGTCTAACGTGGCATCAACGGGTGGCAACTGTCCTATTCTACCGTTTAAATAGTAATAACGTGGAGATGAGGGGCAATCGACGTAAAACCACCAGTCGCATGACTGCACCTTTTGATGAAACAGCGTACCATTAGGACAGAGAAAGCTGTGATGCCTTCCGTCACTCTGGCAAACATGAAATGCCTATTCGGGAATGCAATCGTACAAAGTTATAAAATACATTGTCTATGATTTATCACATATAACAGAATAAATATTTACTTGACATCCAGCACTTGTATCAGCAAAGTATCCATAATAGGGCTGCCATTGTTGACACTGAAACCCAGTATTAGGCACAGTGTTATATCCAGGATAGTCGCGTCTTATCCAACCGGGAATCGCAGCGTATGTCGAATTTGGATATAATGATAATGGCGGTACTCTTCGAGGAACAGTAACCAAACCAGAAGCAGGCGGTGGTGAAGAATAAGTGGATTGACGGCGATCTCTTTGAAAATAGGGTCGTGATTGTGGTGTGCCGTAAGTCGGATCAAAACGCGAAAAATTTGGATCAATGTCTGGTTCGTTGCGACCCCTTTTATAGTAGGAAGTCGTTTGAGACGTGTCATGATTTTGATTATAACGCGAATATTTATATCGATCTCTTTGATTATCTCTTTGATAATATGGCTGGGGTTTTGTAGTGACAGGAATAGGGTCGAAACGTGATAAATTTGGTTTATATTGTTGTTGATCTCCGTATCGATCGTATCTTTGATAATAAGATTGAGGAGTGACATCATTCGGGACAAACCGCTCGTAAATCGGATTGAAATTATGATCCACTTTGGATCTGTTAAACCATTGTGTAGTGGCTGTCGGCAGAGGTGCGGGAAAATATTGCGATTTTGATAATCTATTGTTCTCATCGTATTTTGATTTTCTGTTAAATATTTATGCAGTTAATTAAAATTTTAGATTTCCAAATATTTTTTTGTATTGAAATGTTTATCCGATAATCTGTGAAACTGTAATTTGCTTAAATTTTAATTTTAAATATCCACCATTTAATTAAATAATTATCGAAGTGAAAAGTGCGTCAATAAAAAAATGAAAGAGTTTTTTGTCAACAAGTAGTTAATAAAAAAAATGATTGCATAATAAGAACGGAATATTATTATTGCGCACAGATTTTTTTAACACACACGAGAGACTGCTTTAATTATCACTAATATTTTAAATATGCAGTACTAAAACAATTTTCAATTCGGAATCCTTGACCGTCTAAACTAAGTTTAGATAAGCATCTTCTTCGAGCAATTAAACATAGAGTTCATGAATTATGCATAATATTTTATGAATTTTTTTAAATCGCTTAAAGCAATTATTATTTTTATAAAACATTTCGCTTAATAAGGAATTAACCATTTTTTTATTATACTGTCTCGCAAAGTACAGCACTGATCAACTCTTAGTTTTATTATGTTGTTTATGCGTAACAAATTAAAATTGAGTAAAAAACAAATTTCTAAGTATGACACTTCATTATCAATTGAATTAATTTGTCAAATGTGTGTAACTTTTTTCAATCTAAATCCATTGAAAATGCGTAAAAAATTACACCAAACGTATTTAGAGGCTAATAAGCTTATAATTTGAATAATTATTTATACGGTAATATACATTAATAACTAAGGGTTAATTTTTATAAGGATAAAAATTATGACTTTGTTTATGCCAATTTTTTGTGTTTAATTTATTAGAAAATAAAGTGTTATTAATAAATGACAAGTTATTAAAAAAGGAAATAAAATTAATTCTTTGGAATTTTGTTTAATTTAAATGAGGCAATTAAATATTCCTGTTTAAGCTGACAATACGGTATGTCACCACTGTCTGGTTTTCCCCAAACCTAACGAATAAGTTTTTTCGACGAATTTAATTTAAGAATAAAAAGAGACTAGAAAGAGCAATAAGTTGTACTAAGAACTTGATGGCAAAACAAATTTAAGAATTTTTTTCCGTACAAAAATTTTCATTTTTAAATTGTTGCAAAAACTAACCGAACGTTATTTTATGCTTGGAAATTAAAAGAATTTATGAATAAGAACAATACATTCATAAAGATAAGCATATGTTGGGCTATAACAAATGTTAATATAAAGAACAGTTGAAATTCATTTAATAAAATATAAAGATTGCGGAGGCAGACGGACGGACGAACAGACGGACAGTGTCAAAAGCATAATTTTGTTTACTCAAAGGGAGCCAAAAAGTGTCAAATAATTATCTTTATAATTTAAAACAAATAGGTTACATTAAGAAATTCATAATATTTAGCGCATGCCGTAATTATTACTTATTAGTATTTATAATAAATAAAATTAGCGCTATAAATTGATTTAAAAATATACCAAAATAGCATTAAAAATAGCATTTATTATTATAAGACATTTTCTATAAATCAAAGAATACCTATTAAATAGAAAAGAAATTTGAACATTTTTTAAAATAAATTTTTTGTTTATGAATTCTCATATTTTTATGGGGTTCGCTAAATCATCGGATTTAAACAACAATTTTTAATTTTTGTGAAAATTGCATAAAACTAACGATAAACATAAAAATAGCATTAATAAATGGAGTTCAAACGACTCCATTTTATGCGATTCGATTGAGTACAAAAAATCAGAGTTATGGCTTATGAAAAATAAAATTAGCAAATGCTATAATTTTGAGGCTCTACTTATTAGCTTCCAAACTAAACCACTAATATAAGCATAATATTTATTTTCGAACAATTTTTAAATCGTTAAATTTTCTTATGAGAATTAACTGAAGAGTAATTAAACCCAAAATATATGAAATAATATAACCACTTCTGTTGTTTTTAATATAGTGGATATTATTTTTAATATCGTGTAAATAATTATCGCGAAAAAATAGAAACATATTTTACCGGTTTTGATTGAAACTAGACTTTGTGTCGTATGACGGTTTAAATGGTTTTGGAGTAATTATCGGCTGTCGAGGAGTGTAGTACGAGTAAACTTCGTTCACACGTTTGAAGAAATGCGGTTTTTGCCTGTGGTCTAAGTATTTGCTGTATAGCTCGTAACGGATGCGATTCAAGTCATATCCTCTTTGATTATAATAATCTCTATTCCGATATATTTGCCTTCGTTTCTGCATAAAACAATAAATATTATAATAATTGTGATTTTAAGTGATCGTTTATAAACTGAATTTAACAATACTCGAAGCAAATTCTGTTAATAATTATGTTTAATTACAATAATTTTAAAAGTAATTTTTGCTCAAACAATAGTAAAATTAATTATTGTTTATTGATTCTTACTCTGAAATTTGGAACCATAGAGGAATTTCTATGATGTAAACTGTGATTATTTTCCAATTCGTACGAAAAACTCATATAAAAAACTTTCGTTTAAGAAAATAAAAACTAATTGATTTGCATAAGACACACATTTAATGAATTTTTATATTAATTACCAATAAATACCAGTAATATGTCAAAGATCACAACTGTCATCATTTTTATTGAAAAATTTTTATAAAAAAAAGTAGACAAAAAAATGACATAAGTTTTACTAACTCACAGACTACATGTAACTAGTTATTATAAAAGTGAAAATATGATGGATTGGGTTACGAATATATCATCAAACAGAGGGTTAAACATCATGAATGCAAATTATATGATCAAATTTCCAACAATTAATTATTAGAATAAAGAAAGCCCACCGCAAACAAAATAATAATAATATCTATGTTTCATCTGTACGCGTAATTGTTTTCGAAAGGAGACTCATAACTATCGAGACGTGACTTTCATTCATATTTTAATTTGCGCGACCATTTGATGTTTTAAATTAGTGTATAGTGGTATAGATTATTATTTTTTATGCCTCTTCTTCTTCTTTCTTATTACTATTGTTATCATTGCGAGGCGTATACGGGTTTTACTTTCGTAAATATAAACACAACGAAAGCAATTATTATTATTGTGTATTAGAAGGTATAATACATAATATATTTAAGGTATTGTACGCATTATAAATTATTTATTCATCTCACGCGCCATTCATGTCCATTACGTATAATAAGTAGAAATGATTCTCTTTGCATACTGTATTAAAACAATTAGTGTTATCCATTTGGTTACATATATTATGCTTACGTTTGCTTGTATTGAACGCGATTATGTTTAAATATAGATTATTTCAAATTTTTTAATTATATGGTAATACTCTTTGCTTATAAGTGTTTCATTGCGTTTATAGCTGCAATAATATAAAGCTAAATAATTTTTAATATAAATACTTAGAGATTTAAATAAAAATACTAAATCTGTTGTCAATCAAATAATCAAAATCAATTCAATTTCTATCTTTTGTTGTCACGCTCTCCAGCAAAACATTAAAGTACGTTTATAGTTCTTCAGTGATATACACAGGCAGAACATCTCTCGAATAACTATACCTAAAAGTTCTAAACTTCATGTACCGTAATGTTCATTTTTATCAAATTATAATTTAAGAATTGTCCCATCCTTTTACGCACATTCTATATATTAGCAGAGTATATAATTTTCAATAAACTGTTTTTTATTCTTTTCCAATATTTTTGAAAAGATCACCAAAATATTTTATTTCGCCAAAATGACAAGAGATTAAAATATTTGAATGTATATTTGTAGCTTAACTTTTAGTTAATCTTTTGTTTTTGTTTACTATTATTCTTATTTTTAACTTCCAATATCATTCAGTCTCTTTAGTTTTTGTTAAACTATGTATTAAAAGCCATATTAACCGAATTGTGTGATACTAACAGATAATGTAAATCTAAATAATATATAATAAATGGATTTATATCGCATAATTAAAGCATGATTTTCTGAGACGCGACCACTCACTCATATTTATTTAGATTAGATTTAGTTCATGGCCGAACAAGATTACCAAAGTTTCACGATTAAGCATAATAGTCACTTTTAAATAACGAATAGCTGATACCTATCATTAAAATGCGTATTATTGTATTAGTTTTATCGGTAATTTACAACAAAAATAATTTACATAACAAAGTATAATTAAGAATTACTATGACATTGATTTTAATACAACGATAAAATAAAATTTGGATCTTTCAGTCAGGGTCTTATTCCTCTTTTTCTAAGTTTTACATATAAATTAATTATGATTTTTTAACTCTGATAAAAGATTTAATAAAGATTTTCAGTAATTATTTATCATGAGTTTATTTACCTAATTTTAAAATAAAAATTAATTTTATTATTATTAGATATGGATTTAAAAATTTTATTATTGTGTAATCGAAAGAGTTTGCCTACAAATAACATTCAACGATATAATAATATTATACAATTCAAAATTAATGAAACTTTTATAATTTTAATGAAAATTTAATACAGTTAGGTTACAAAGAGGTAGAATTAGGTTTACTTGTAGCCATTGTTTACCAAATCACAATCCAAAGAAAATTGGCATTTATACAAAAAAATCAAATCGCAATACAGAGATATTGTCATTCATGCGCAAAGATTAATTCACAAATAATTCTGTATTTTGTATTAGGAATAAGTTTCACAACAATTCAAATCAGAGTGTCTAAATAAATAGCATGGTTGGTAAAAACCATTTGAAATTCGTTTTTAAATTCTATAAACATAAGCTGTTATTAATACGCAGATTAATTTTATATAATGTTAAATTCGTATTTAGAGAGCAGTGAAAATCTAAAAGAAATCTCAAAATATTACACGAGTTAAACAAAAAAACTTAAATTTTCTGCCAAAAATTAGCAATCATTGCCATCAATCGATATTAAAACATGCGATTTCTAGTTCGAGACACTATAAGCCCATTTACCAGATACACCCTGATTCACACTGACATTCATATTGTACATATAAAACATATTAATTGCAATTAATTTAAATATGAGAAATATTATTATTGTTTTTCGAGTTCGAATGACATTTTTTTCGGCAAAGAACACCCAACCACTTGAATGCACTCAAACGCGCAATAAATCGCACATTTTAAGCACTCCTCGATGGGCTTGTTTTCGATAAACATGGCTAAGAAACCGCCACTGAACGCATCTCCAGCACCATTCGTGTCCTTAATCTTTTCGTCGGGCAATCGCGGCACCGGAAACTCCCTCACGTCATCGGAATCACTTCGCGCCAAAAGCACGGGATTCTCGCCCTGAGTGACGACCACTATTCTCACATCTTTGTAAGCGCTTGGAATATTCGGGTTCGTGTACTTTATTTTTGGTTCTCTAGATAGTAGTTTCGCTATTTCTTTCATATCTGAAGTCTAAATCAAACGATAAAAGAAAAGATAACTCCTATCGCGTAAATCATATTTTCTTACAAACTACGCTTATATTAGATATGTTTTTGGAGATTTTACTTGATATCCCATAAGTTTGGCAAACGAGAGCGCTTCGAGTTCGTTCGCGAAAAAGAAGTCTACGTATAGCATCACTTCAATCAATTCTTGAGCACACCTTTCACTCACATATGGTGCAGCTTTTAAAATAAAATTTAAATGGATTTTTTTTAAAATGAAGCGTTGCGTTAAAATCTTACCTAAATTAAAAAAGAAATCTTTGCCCCATTGATGAGCGTGTTTGGCCAAAAGCATTACACTCTCATATGATACTATATATGGTTAGGAAATTAAAATAAACAGAAACGTTTCAAAATAATTTTTCCTTTTTTATGATCTCATACCTGGAAGCATATGCCCAGTTGTGTATATAATCCTCGCTCTCTCGGCGTTCACAAAATGACTTAATAGAAAGTTTTTGTTGAAATACTGACTCGCGCCTGTTTAGCGAAATATTGCATACATTTTAAAACAAGCAAAGAATATAAAAACAAAATGATTTCGCAACGATTACCTAAATTAGCGCATAGAGATCGAGATTTGCCGCCATCGGTCAAGAGTACTGCGCATAAGCCAGTGTTATTTTCCGCGTCGACCATGTACTTCACATTCACTCCGTCCGATTTCGCCCGTTTCTCCATAATTTTACCGAAATAGTCATTGCCGATACATCCGAAATAAGTAGTGACCGAATTGTTTAGTCCGACCACCCATTGGCAGTACCTTAGAGTGTTTTGCGTGGATCCGCCCGCTGTATAGTCAATTTCGTAATTGTTGACCACATCGTCAAACAGTGTTATATGCTTTGAAGGGTCGGCTAATATTGCACTATCTTTTGGTAAGTCGTATCTGGAAATGTCAATTAGTGGTTTTGAAAAATGATACACACACACACTATTCCATGCATTTTTGCTACAACTAAATGAAATTTGTGTTAATTAGAGGAATATGTAGAATAAAAAGAAATAAAAAAAACATGAGAAATGTTTTTTTACGCCTATTTGAAAAACGCGTATTTATACGAAAGCCAAAAATTTAGTGCACAGCAAACTATTCGTGTCTATTGTTTTTTATTTCGTTATTTTTGTTACTCAACAGACAAACACAGATACACTCACATTGGCTTATATGGAATAAGAAATCTGTTAAATGTATATTTGTTTTTTCTTTTAGACCATATTTCTTATTTCACGGATATTTATTTTGATTTATTTTTGTGTTTATTTTTCTAAACGATTAAAGCGAGTTAAATAAATTATTTAACGTAAATTTACGAGTCTTTTTGGTTTAAATTTGGTTTTTTTTATTTCTTTGGATTCTAATTCTGGTTTTTTGGTTATAAATTTACTCTACAGTTTTAAATTTTAAGTGTTTTAAAAGCTAAACAAAAAAATGTGAAAAAAAATCAAAAATTTTAAAATACAGTAATATTAAAAATAAATCTCACTTTTGTAGTAAATCTTCGTCAACAGTGGCTGTAATGTCCAATAATGGATTTCCGAGTCCAAAGATGTGCATTTCTCTATAAAATAAATTCTATGTATTAATTAATCACATAAATTGAATTAAAACTCACTTAATTTCATTGAACTGCATTTTCTTAATAATATTTGTGCTTTAATTCCGGATATAAGATTTTTAAATATGAGATTTTTAAATCAACTGAATTGATTTCGCTGTGCTGTTATCGAATACAAATTACACGGTTTCACTAATTATGATTTGAGATATACACGATAGCAAAATGTGAATTCATATGCTGAAGATCACAGAAGAGCTTGAAATAAAAGTTTCAGATAAATAAGATTTTGAAGTCAACCCTCAACTGAGTGTTAGTTACACATCAAGCACTCTAACGACTGATTCATCACTTATCTCTTACTTCTTTAACTCTCAAACTCTGTAGAAGTAATTGTAACGTCAAATAAATCTCTCCATCTCTGTGTTAAGGTTTACTGATTTTTGTTATTTTATGACAACTGCACAAATATTTTTGTGCCACCAGAAACATAAAGCAAAAAAATAGTTAACTTTATACAGCATAATGACTTGTTTGTTCTTTACGTCAAATTTTTAGGGCATACTTTTAAGAAAAATTTTGAAAATTCTGTTTTAGGGGTGTCTCTGTCTGTTCTTCTACTGTAACAGTTGCTTAACTAAACAAATAAAGAGTATTCCCAAACAAAATATTCTAAATATTACAGAATATTGCAAATACTTTATTTCTTTAAAGTTTATCCCGTATAATGTCTAACATGAATGCCTGAATGTCTAACATTTAGTGCTAAAATAACTTTGTCTAATATCATGTTCAAACAAAATTAAACTATTTTTATAGAAATTTTTCGATACCTAATTTTATTATTAATTGAACTGAAATTATAGTTATATATAAGTGAAATATATTTATTGGATCACAAGCCAATAAAGTTGTAAATTAAGAGAAAAAAATACATATATAATAACACATCTGGTGGTACGCCATTCTTTTGAAACATAAAACAGTCGGATTAAGCAATAAATAAAATACATATAAACCGCTTTTTTTGGAAAATATTTTTGGACCAAATATAATATGGCCAATAAATCACTCGTTGGTTTATGTAATTTAGAAAATGGAAAACTAAATTAAATCAGAAAATTTTCTAAAACTAGAAAAAGAATTTTGGTTTTTTATATATGTTAAATATTTAAATAAAAAAAACAGCAAATAAATTTTAGAAATTTTAAATTTATATCGAAAATTAAACTAATAAATTAAATATCCAATTGAAAAACAAAATACTTATTTTTACAATTAATAGTGGAATAATTAATTAGGAACCATAATAGACTTATTGGGACATTTAACACTTCCCGCATACCATCGAACAGTGTGTTCGATCCAATCGATATAATAAGAAATCTGTGTGTACACAGCACTTGGTATTTTCGTGTCAGCGCACTGTTTGGGACCGAACGAGTCGATTCCTATTTGAGTTGCGGCAGCGCTGCCATTCAAAAACGCAACCAATGGTCCACCAGAGTCTCCCTGACACGGAGCTGTTTGGTCAGCGGACTGACAGAGCATAGACTCGATTATATCCTTTCCAATCACTGGTGCTTTTCGGCAAACACTATCTTCTATTACCGTAACTTTTGTCATCTTTAATATATCTGATTCTTGATCGCTATTATTGTGCTCTAATGTGAATCCCCAGCCAGACATTTCCGCTTTGCCTAAATATTCGAATGGAGGCGTTCGTCTGGGAGGCAAACAAATGCCATTCACAGTTCCGTTGTATTTATAAGTGATATTAAATGGGCGCGCAATAGGTATTCGTATTAACGCGATATCATGCGCGAGATTACCGGTAACTCCTTTCCATTTCGGGTACGGTATTATACAGTCGGCGTATCGCTTTTGGACGTCTTTACTCAATTTTGTTCTGCTGTGTACTCCAGCATATGTTGCGAGTGAGTAAACATTTATGTCTCCGTTTCCGAGTTTAGTGACGCAATGAGCGGCTGTTAGTAACCAATTTTCATTGATTAGAGATCCACCGCACAGACCCTCGTATTTTCGCCCGTTTATCAGTTTGATTGCGCGCAACCATATCTGCCACGGATATTCGCCAACTTCTGCTTCTCTTCCGCCAACTATTCTCTGACCAGTTTTTCTGCTTCTGTTAAAGTGTCTTAAGCCACAGTTTTGAACTGTAACTGTTCTGCGAAATATTGGAAATATATTGTTTGGCGAAACTTTTATTGAATTACTCGGTAATAGTTTGCTCTCATTCAACAATTTTGAACAATCGATTGGTATTATTAAGAGTAAAAACGGTGATAAATAAGAAAGATATTGAATCATTTGTTAACAAATTTTTTCAAAGTATTTTGAAAACTTAAAATTATATATAGTTTATATAGTTGTAAACATTTAGAACATAGAGAGGAGGAGTATCTGAACGATTGTTGCTCAGACTGATGGCTAATAAAGACAATGCAAAACAAAATGTTCGTTCCATTGAGTATCAAAATTTTTTATTATTTTTGGTTTTACATTTACCGTTTAATTGGTGAACATTCACTTACTGCGCATCAAATTTAAGATCAACTAATTTTTTGTGTATTATGAGGGCATATGAGTTCAATGGACCAAATATTTGGTATAAAAATCAGCAATTGTGTATAAATTAATAATTACGTAAAAGTAATTACATCACATGACCCCTCATATTGTAATAAACGAAAAATTTTAAATAAATATTAACTCATAGAACATTAATTAGTTTTATATGTGTAAATTGCATTATGAAATAATTGTCAAACAAAGTTAACGCATTAAAATCCATTTTCGATTATATCACCGGTTCATCGAATAATAATTATGTATTATAATCAAGGCTATGAGTTATGTAAATTAGGAACAACTAGAAGCATAATAATTTAACAAACATCGCACACTAATATTGAAGTAAAGTAATGAGTAAACTGAGAATTTCAATAAATTTAAATAATATTCTCATAAACTATATTAAGATTTTTCAAATTTTTATATTTATTTATTTCAGTAATGTTTATATTTAATCGCAAGAATATAATAATTTGATTATAATTAGCTTATTTTGTTTTATTTTTGACGAATTAAAATTTCGCAATCAGTTTATAGAAATTATGTTTTAAAAATAAACTCATATATTTGATAGAAATTGGCAAATAATTTATGTTTATATTGAATTAAAAAATTATTTAAAAAATTTTTGTAAATAAGTTATATTTATTTAAACATTTCTTGTAGCATAAAATAAATATTAATCATTAAGAATAAACACTTTAAATAATAATTGAATTAATAAGAAATCTGTAACCAATAATTATTATAATTGAATTTTTATTTTAAGCACTCAAAAATCTTTCATTACTAAGAAGATTTTCCTTGAAAAATTTTCGAGAAACTTTCATAAAATAGTTTTTAAGTCGCAAATAAAAGCCATTATTGATTTCGAGAGCTTATAAATTAAATATTAATTTTAGTTTTTATTTTGTGAGAAATTTTGGTATAATTTTAATTTAACAAATCTTTTAAATAGTTTTTTAAATGTTTTTAAAGCACTACATTCTGGGTATTACTATAATTAATATAGTTTATGGCCAAAATGCTCGCGTAAGTAATAATTGTACACACATTTATATTCATATTTATTTATTCTGATATTAAGAAAAATTCGATTAAAAAATATTAAAACTTTCGCTGTTTTTTACATAAAATAAAACTTTTTTAACAATAGGGGTCTCATAGATACCAAACAAGGCATGATTTAGTCCAACAAAGAGGAACTATAATTAGCGAACAGAATAACGATGCGAATGACGCGTCCACTACATCTTTCGGCGAAGTGGAAGGAACTGCTGGCGTTGATTATCCAGCGTATACTAAGATTCCACGAACAAGTTTTAAGTGTTCGGACATGCCTTACAATCCCGGAATGTATGCCGATCTTGAAACTAATTGTCAATCGTATCACATGTGCTTTGAGGGCAGAAAGAATAGTTTCCTCTGTGGAATCGGAACTGTTTTCAGTCAACAGATTCTTGCGTGTGATTATTGGTATTCAGTTGAATGCGCGGATACACCAAATTATTATTATGTTAACGAAGATTTAGGTCAAACTTTTATGATAACATTTCGAATTAAAATCACTTAAAACAAAAAAAATCAATTTGATTTTTACAGGAAAATCCAATTATGATTCAACATTTCAAACGGATACAAGTTTAGACAACTATGGTTCATATCTGTTGAGTGAAAACGATCCGTCATTAAGAAAGCAATTATCGCATTCAACTCAAATTAAACCAGCAGTCAGTCAATCACAGAAAACTCAAACTCGCGAAACACAGCGATGGAGACGTCCTTTACTTCGTTCAGATCGTAAATCTTTATTTTTTAAAAAATTGTAGAAAAATGTAATTAAATATAATTTATATTGTGTCAGAGAATATCCGTCCATCAGTAAGAACACGCAAAATTCGTAAGCAAACTCCAGTAATAGCACAGCAAAAACAACCACAAAATCAGTATATACACAATGAACAAACATCGGAACAAAATACTCCTTATCAACAGTCAGAGTACTATGAACAGCCTTTACAAGAAGCAATAGTGGATCACATAAAGGAATCAGACGATAACGAAAATATTATGCCTCATAGAAATGTAAGAATAACACCAAATCATCGACAATCGGAATCAGATCTGAGTTATGAGCGATCAATTGTTAATAGTAGCCCAAAGCAGTCGTTTGCCGGTCGTCGGCAAGTATTACCTGATAGACAAATATCTCGTACACAACAAACAGCACAAATTAAGCAAATCAGACAAATAATTTCGAGACCAATTCCTCGACAGCATTCGCGTTCCCAATCAACACATTTTTCTTCTCCAATTCCTACGCAAAAAATAAGTATAGTTTTTGATTTTATTTGCATCAAAACTTTAATAAAAAATAAAGTTTAGTTTTATAAAAAAACAATTTAATTTTCTAGTAAACTCTAGACCAGTAGTTACCAGACAAAAAACTATAAGTTCACCTGAAATATCACAAGATTCTCCAACTTTTGAAGATGAAAATGTTCCGATGATTTCCAATGGACATACAAACCGCAATCAGCGAACACAACACACGATAGCGAATGCGTTGTCTCTAAATAATACCAGACAATTAAGACCGAGTAAAACACAATTAGTAACACCAGACCGCAGATATCGAGCTGAACAGCAGCCGTCAACAGAACAACCAAATCCAATTTACTCAGATGATTATGAGTGTTGTACAGAACAGTATGCTTCAGAAGAAGCACAACAAGAAGGGAACGAGTATTCACATGAATCGCGAAATCCCACTCATTTACAATCTCCTGTTTCATTAACAAAGCCTCATTATTCTCAATCAGTGCCTATATATTCGACACAAGTTACTCATCGACCGCAACAATATATCAATCGATCAGTAATACGACCAAAATTGTTATCCACGCGTAATATTAAGCCAAAACATCGTTCACTTGCACTGCCAAACGAAGACGTTCGCCAAACTTCTCGACAGCCAATAAGTATTTTTATTAATTTATTCAAAAACTTATTAAAAGAGACATTTTTAAAACAGTATTTCCAGAAGCAAACAGAAACGAGACTAATAATCACTGAATACATTAATCCTTACAATATTAGTGAATTCGTTTAAATCTTATGATAAACTTGTATATCCCAACAAAATATAGGAAAAAAAACTATTTTCTCCAACAGAGGACGTAACGTAACCTTCAGTAAACACAATCAATTTTTTAGATTAAAACAAATTTATACGTCGCTGTAATTACTTTATATTAGGAAAGGTTAGGCCATCCCAAACAATATATTCTACTTTATCCAAATTCGATATTGTGTTCGATATTTCGAAAGAAACAATTATGAAACACTTAATCACTCAAATATTAAAGCAAATCTAATGAACACAATCGAAACAAAACCTATACAAACATTTATTTGATTTTACTTTTCGCGGCAATCTATTCTATGATTTTTTGAGTTTCAATTGTGTTAATTACTTAACTATTGCTTTATACGTTTTATTATTAATTATTTCTAGCGAACTCTCGACCAACGATTACCAGATATTCTTCAGACAGTTCACCGGAAATTACCGAAGAATCCGATTATGACAATCAAACAGTTTGGGACTCATTGCCAAATCGATCGAATGTGCGAATCAATCGCATTCAACCGTCGCTTCGCTCCACAAATACTGGCACACTATTAACGTCTGGAAGAAGATTCCAAACACACATCGACTTAACAACACAACAGCCAAATATAATTTATTCAAACGATTACGAGTCGAACTCAGAATCAGATAATGTGTCAGAGAAGCGACAACAAGAAGAATATGAGCATTCAGATGAACCAGAAATTCTACCATCAGTTCAAACAAGAGATCAATATTCTCAATCAGAGTCTAAAAATTGGACGAAACGAGTTGCTCATCGATCACAACAGCCAAACATACGATCACAACCACAACTACAACCGCATTCACGATCACAGCCACAACTGGTAACAACACGTAACGTTGGGCCAAAACAGCGTTTAGATGTACTGCCAATTGAAGATATTCGACAAACATCTCACCGAACATTTAGTAAATATTTTTTAAAATTTTGTTTGGAATTTTAAAACTAAAAAACAAACAAAATATATTTTTAAAACCTATTTAAAATTCTTATTTTAATGCATAGTACTATATTGAATGAATTCACTAACATTTATTTAAATCATATGAAATGAACCTCAAATTAGTTTACTCAATAACCAAAAACTTTAAAACTTTAAAACTTCCAAAAACTATTTTACTGACAGATGGAGTAATGTTAGCTTCAAAACTCACGCATTGATAAATTTAATAGCATTACAATTACGAAATAATCAAAGCTTATTTGATAACTATTTTTAGGAAATAGACCATCAATTTCAACCAAAATTTCCAAACACACAGATTCAGAAGAAGTAAGTGCTGCGATAGAGTCAGCAAAATCGGAACGAACACAATCGACTAGAGGTGGCACACAATTATCAAAAGCTAATTCGCGCGAAACAAACGAAGCAATTGGAACGCATTCAACGCAAGACAATCAGTCCACTAAACTCACCGATCAATTTGAGTATTCGGACGATAATCCGCCAGATTATGCGATAGAACACCAGTCTATACCCTCACCAGAACTACGAGATGAGTATTCTTTAGCGGAACAAACTGGAGTGCATTCGCAGCCGACAACGCGATTATTATCAAATCACAGACAACAACAAATAAATTCTGGACGAGTGTTATCGCGTCCGCAATCGTCGACATTATATTCTAATACGAGACCAATACAAACAATAAGTATGATTTATGATACGTTTTGTCAAAAATATTCAGATTTATTTGTCTAATAATATATTAGGAAAACTTGTGAAATCACCGGAAATATCGGAAGAATCGGTTGACAATCAAAATGTGGAAATTTCTAGACATATACCCATATCTAATCGACAACAGATAACTGGGATATCAGTGAATGAGCAACAGTTAATTTCCGGCAAACAGCAAACACAAGCGGTTTCGTCCGAAGAAAAACCCGATTACGAAACTATAGATGAAGTACAACCAGATATGTCTGATAGTAATTCTGAGGAACCTATCACTCAAATCAGGAGTAAATGAAAAATGTATTTTGAAGTTTCTATGTTTGAAATCTTTTTGAACTATTGTTAGTTTAATCAATTGGTAATATTAAATTTTTTCCTATTTTTATTATAAATGATTGTATCATTTAATTATCATTTAAACTAATAATTAATAATTATATAACATTTTTAATGGTCTGACGTTACATAAAAATTAAACTCTTAAATCCAATTATTATATATGCAGTGTCTCTCTTAATGAAATAAAGATTTTTACTAAACTAAAATAATATCAAACAAATGGTTTACATATGGTTAGGCCAACTCACAAGTCAAACACATTCATAGAATGGTTGCCGTATGTAAGACCAGACGCCACGATTCATAGCTTCACAAGGAAAAAACAATGTTATCGATACTAAAGCGTATTGAGTAACTAAAAAATAGTTTGAAGAATATGATTATCGATAACAGTGATTATATGTATATAAGAAAAATGAATGAATATCATTGACTAGACATCAAACGTTCCGATATATTCTAATGACGCCGGTCTTACATACGGCAACTATGATTCATAGGAGTTGTGAAATATTGCATTAACTGCGAGCAATAATGCGAATTGCAAAAAGCATGTGCGCATTGCGAAATAAAACGCGCAGTAAAAACAATATTAGACCTTGTATTTGTATTTGTTTATATTGTTTATATTGTTGCCGCTCTTTAGACTCTAATTTTATAAAACAAGCATCGCTTGGCTATTCATAACAAAATTCTTATGGCATTAGTGGTACGAAATGATATCATCGATTAGTGGAGTTGATATGATATTGTTTCTGTTTATTCATTAGAAAATCAAACAAAGGAAATGATTCACAACATATAGGAATTTAAAAGCGCATTATTCCGTTGAATTACATCATTGTTGCAATTAGAGCTGTAAATCTCATGCTAAGGGACGCGGAATTATTATTGGGAAATATTTCAATATAAATAAAATAGTTATTTAAATATACTGTTTTTATATGTTTAACTTGAAAAAATTATTTTTGGTTGTGATTTCTAGCTATTATTTTTAAAGTGATCCACATATTTGTGTGCTTCTTCTGACGCCTTCTTAACAACTAAAGTCGTAGATTGATATTAGAATTGGAAACAATTAATTTCAATTATCGGTGAAATGTTTACCGCAATTCGAATTCGTTTAGAAAACTTGCGGCACGAGTTTGATTATATTAACAATAAAATTGATAACGAAAATAAGCCAAAAAACGTTAATAATCAAAGCTATAAAAAAGTTCGCTTTGAAACGCAGCAAAAGGAGAAAATCGATCGACAACTGAAATTAAAATCAAATCAATCTCGAAATAGTGACGCAATAAATCATATTTACGGTAATATAACAAAATATATTAATTGTTCGGATATCAACAATAAAACTTATAAATGTGAATATTGTAATTATTTAGATATCATTTATATAATTAATGCATTAAATTTAAGGAAATAGTTTATGAGCCATAGCTTACAATATATTTGTTAAAAATGCATAATAAATGAATAAAATAAAAAAATTCTATTGATGTAAGTAATGTTATTTAATTTAAATTGACGGATGTTCTATTGTCCTCAGAGTCAAAAGTTTTGATTTTTCGGCTTTAAACTCTCAACATTTTATTTAACGATAAAAATAAGTTTAAAGTATATTTTGGAACGAATTGAAAATTAGATAAAATCACTAATTAAAAATTAGAAGCTTTATTGACTTTAAAGGTGTTTAGACGATTATTTTTTGTAGATAACAAAAGTGCAGAAACTCATAAACAACAAAACAACCTTTTATGAACTATTGCGACGGATTTTGTGGGCTTTCTAATCCTTAAATATTAGTTTTTAATTATCAAAATTCTTATTTTTCAATAAAAAACTAAATTCTTTGAATTACTGTTAAACAGACTGGCAAACAGATTTCGAAAATTTTATTGTGCTTTTATTACCAGGTTTTATTGTGCTTAGACCTAACATTTTTGACGATTTAGTATTTTAATATGAAATACTGAGATTCTATTACTAAAACATCATGAATCTTAACTTAGCTCTTTTCAATTGCTCTTTCAAAGCGTATAATTGTGGCTTAGTTTCCATGGAAACTAGTTTTTAAATCAATTCTTTTAGTTTTCTTATTTAAATACTTAAATATATAACTTCTATTTAACTCGAGGTGTGATATGAATCTCAATTCGAAGAAATGCGCAATATTTCAATGAACTGTCTCCGATGTGTCGCCAGATTTTTATAAGTGCTTTGACACTTCTTTTCTTCCCTACCACTGGTGGTCAATGGTAGTTGAGTGTCATTAATCGGGTAATCGCAGAAGAGGTGGTTGAATGCAAAAGCATATAATTAAGTTCATGAACTAATTAAAAGAATTTTAACTCGACGGCTATAAGTTTGCAAAACAACCATAATTTTTGATTTTTTTTTAAACTCTAATATTAGTTTTTGTATTTTTTTAAGACTGAAGAAATTGCGATAAATTACAGAAAAAAAGAAATATTTGCATTTCGTTAGTTTCTGAACATATGTACGAATATTTTGTTTGCGTGACATTAAAAATAGTTAACTTGATATATTTGCGATTAAAAAGCATTAGGATTTAACTAGTTTTTAATATATTAGAACGCATTCCTGAGCGTTAGCGAAATAAATGATACCAGTTTGATCATGAAATTCACTTTTTATTTATGCGATGTTTTTTTGCCAAAATATATCATATCTTTTCTTTTGAAAAAAATTATGAGTACTTTCATGTTCTATTTTTAAAAAATTATACTATTATGTTCTTTAATTAATATGTTTTTACAATTATGAATATGGAAATTCCTTTAGATTAAAAAATTCCTAAAATGGTAAACTAAACTCCAGAAACAGGAATAACTTTGATAGGAAAAACTGATGGGTTATTTAACCTCAACTAATCGCTATTCTTTATCTAATAAAAAATTTGTGCAAAATTCAAATTAAACAAATATCACTAGAAAATGCTTTTTGTACGATAAATATAAACAAGTTTTTTGAAGATGAGTAGAGAGTGAGAGAGAGTGAGCGTAATGTAAAATAAAGAAGAGATATATCTTTTCCTTAGTTTTCCGTACATTTCGGTCGCGTATATAAAGCAAATGATTTATTTATTTAGGGTTTAGTGTAAAACGAAAAACATCTTTCGTGAAAAACGTTTTTATCACTCTCGCTCTCCTAAACCAAAAGCGAAAATATTTCTAATCTCGTCTTTTAAAAATAAAATTGTGAATAAAAGTGTGCGAAACAATGGAAAATTTTTCGATGATCTTATTATTTTTGGTGTTCGCTTGCGTTAATAGTTTGCCTATTGATGACACGAATAACTTAAGGTTTAGCAGAGCGAACTCACACCACATTAACCTCAACTCAACGTTAACTCAAGACTTAGACGATAGTATTAGTAAACAACAACAGAGCTCTAATGGTATGATCGCAAAAACTGATAATTGTTAAGTGTTTTTTCATATCAAATTTTTTTTAACAAATAAAAAGCAATCGGACGTAACCTTGATTTGCAGCGACAAAACGTGGATCCAAAGCCTGAAAATGCTGGAGCGTTGTCCAATGGTAAGTTTATAACTGTACCGTATATTTGTTTTGTAATTCAAAAATAATTAAAAATTATGAACACTATATAAATTAGAATAATTGTTTAAATGCCAATATCTTAAGTTTAATTTTCGCAATTAATAGTTGGAATTTCAAGTATAGTTCGCGTTGCAGCTCAGGTGGGAATACAATCAGCAGTACCAGTAGCAGCACAACCACAACGACCACAACAACCGCAACCAATTCAAACCCCAATTCGAACTGATGAACAAAGAGTCGCAATTCCCGCTGAACCACAAATACGTCAAGAGAGCGCTCAACCAAACCTCGTGAGTCCAGTACGAGTTGAGCCACAAAGTGTTCAACGACCACAAGAACCAGTCAGAGTGGAAGCGCAGCGCCAAAGTAATGAACAAATACCTGTTCGCGCCAATGAACAAGTGGTGGCCGCACCGCAAGCACAGGTCAAAGTTGAGCCACAAATCAGTAAAGTGGAGGACAAAGCGCCCGTTCGAGTAGAGGAACAAATACAAGTTAGAGGTCAAGAACCCGTACGAGTGGAGCAACCAATTCCAGTTGTGGTTAAAGAACCAGTTCGTGTTGACGGACAGAGCGAACTCAAAGCGCAACAACCAGTTAGAGTTGAAGGACAAACGCAAGTTGGCATTCAAATACCAGTTGGTGTTATTGGACAAAGCGAACCCATCGCTCCACAGCCTGTCAAAGCAGTTGAGGGACAAATTGTACAGGAAATTGTGGCACCAGTCGTACTCGTCGATAGACCAAACCAAATCCCAGTTCTGTTAGAAGCGATACCAAATCAACAACAAGACAGTCAGACACCGATTCGGGTTGAAGTCAAAGCTCCGGAACCAATACAGGCTGCGGCACCAGTTCTAGTGGATGGAGAGTTAGTGAAAGTGGAGAGTGTTGTCGCACCTGTTGAGGGACCAGTTCAGAGTGGGTCGCAAATTGTTTTAGACGGCCAGCGGTCCGATTAGTTTTATGGGTTTTAATGTGGGTGTCATGTCATCATAATTAATACAATTTTAGTTCGAAGTATGACTCATTAAATGGTAATTATTTAATCTCATTAATATCAGGGCAAACGAATTATTACTATTTTATATTTAAAACCATATTTTGTTAATGAAAAGAAAAAAACTATTCTCAAACTAAATTTCATTTGTAAAACTAAAATTTTAACAATAAATTAAAATATTACCAATTATTTTCAACAAAAATATTATCCGAGTTTAAAATGCATAATTATTTTAAAACGCTTTTAAGTTTGTGGACTAACTTTCCTTCTGTGCTGACATATAAAACCGGTAAAATAGCCGCAGTCGAAGAAAATCCACGGATTCGTTCGAGTGATTTCGCCTCCGATCACGAATCGACTCAAATCGAGTCGACCGCACAATTTATCGTCAACCGAGCAATTGTCGAAACAGCTACTATTGAACATGTTTTCATATTTCTCTTCGTCTGTGATCTCCTCTTGAAACGCGTTTCGATAACTCTTCTCGTCGACCCATAACGTACTGTTGCCAACCTTTCGGGCTCCGATCCAGAAGTGAATTGGACCCATCAATAGCGCGCTCGATCTGAGAGCCAACGAGTATACAAACCTCTGCTCATCCCATGAGTTGATTGTTGCCAAAGTAGTTCTGTTGTCGTTGAATGCTTGGCTGAATTGTGTTTCGCACATAAGCTTCGCCTCGTGATAATTAACGAAAAATCCCCGAACCACTAGAAATTCCTTTTGCGATGGCTTATGGAGAATCCAGTCTGTGTGTGTGGTCTCGTATTTATTATTTGATTGAAAACTTAACTTAAAAAATTATTTAGTTTACCAGACTTTAAATTAGTTTTTTCAATCGCACATAATACACATGCGGCGAAAGAAAGTATGCATACAATTAAACGTAAAATCATTTCCTGATCGGAAAAATTATTACTAGTATTCGGGAAAAATGAAAGTAAGTTTTTTATTTTCAAGTTCACAGATTTGAAACTAAGCGTTTAAATGTAATTTAAACTGAAACACATATACATTTATTAAGTTGTGATAATATTATCAACTGTGTATTAACAGTGTAATCCATTATTCGCGTGAAATTATAAAAATGTAAATCAAGCAAATAATTTATTGCTTGTATCAGCAAAAAATAGATTTAAATTTTACTTAATTTACAAGTATCTTAAAAGGTTTGCAGCTTTCAAGTGTTCATTATTTTAAGTCAGTTATCAATATTGTAACAAATTTTAAACATTTTTATTATAATTATTCCGTTATTTCAAAATAAACGACATATACGTGGAGTGTTTTTGTTTTTTTAGACAGATTAAAACAAAACAAATCAAAATAGACTTTTCCAGAATTATTTATAAAAGTAGAATAACTTTATTCAACCGATTTTGTGCTAAATTTAATTCTTTATAAATTTAATAAAGTGTTTTTTAAGAATCAGTAAATTCCACTTTTTTTGACGATATCGATAGGGTTAGTAACAAATAATTTTGTTAAAAACAAATTGCATACAAAATAAAATATTTCATTATTTTATTAATTAAAATCAATACACAAATATAATAAATAAACGTTTACTTATTTAGAAAAGAATTTCGAAACAATATTAAAAGAAGAATATTAATGAGATCTATCTATTTTTAAAACCGGTAAAGAAAGTGATGACTGCGATGGCCGTTGATATACCACCAAATATGACACTTGCAACGATGTGATAATTACGCCATTTGGCGATAAGCGATGTGAGAGCTAACACGAACCAAAGCACTGCCATAACTATGGCGCAAATGAACGCAATCAAAAGACACACTTTATTCTCGATCCACGCGGCGACGATTATAAATGCAGATATGCCGACCGATATCACTGCGCCGACCATAATAGCTGTATCCCCGTCATGATGAACATCGTACACAACATAACCGATAACTACCAACACAAACATGCCCGCCAGCATCGACGCCAACATTATAGTCACGAGTTTCAATGTGTCGGCCATTCATATATCAGTAGATGTATGATGTAATGCAATACGTGTTAATACCAATTAGTTATTTACTCGAATCAAAATAACTTCAAATGAGATAATGTTTTAAAATCTGAAAATTTTTTAGAATAACTGATATATATTTAGATATTTGTTTATTTAAATATTTTAAATTTGAAGTATTGTTGATTAATCTGTTGATCTCGCTATATCTCAGTCACATTCTCTTACAATACCTAAATTATTTTAAATAATAAAATTGTCTAAAATTTTAAACATATATTTGATAATTATTTAAAATAAATTTGAAAATGATGTATGAATTAATATCTTATTTCTTTTTAATGTGCTTTAATCCAATAACAAGTGATATGAATAAACGAGATTTGTGTAATCTCTCAAAAATAGAAGCTTCCGTGCAATTGTCAAATGGAGACACAATTATATTTAGTGACAATTATTACTGGAATATAGATATCAAAAAGGGGTTAATCGGTTCTGCAAAGTTTATACAGAATTATTGGGGACCAAAAGTAGGCACTCATTTGGACGCAGCGTTCACTTTTGATAGAGGGTTGTACGCTAATAAAACAATTTTGATTGGAAGCAATCAATGGTGGAGAGTGTCCTCAAACGGAATGCTTGATGACAGTAATGCATTAAATTGGACACAATGGCCAAAACGACCATTAGATGCCGCTTTTGTTCTGAATTTCGCGAATTTTGCGTCTAATGATCCGTTGGTTTATTTCATATTTGGTTCACGATATTCCGCTTATAAGTTTCTTTCAACTGATCGATCGCTGATATTTCCAGTTCCAGTGATTGTATTGAAACACATTATTGTGCGAAACGGTAATCAATTAGATTTTGTTAATCATAATATTCGAAGCTATAAAAGTTACGGCAATAGTATTCGCAACATATTGAACATAACGGCTGCGTTTAATACATTGGATCGAAAATATCTGTATTTGTTTGGCGATCGGAATAAATATTGTAAAATAGACATACGAAATATGATATGCGATGTTAGAGT
>JAQGAW010000564.1:0-27271 GCA_034698025.1 Phthiracarus crinitus
AATCAAAATTAAAATTATGACAAAAAGCAAAATCAAAATACAATCAAAATAGGAAATGTTAAAGCGAAACAACACTACATTAAAGTTACAGTAAAGTTTTCATATGTGAACGCTCGCAATGACTATTAAAACCTAAATATTGTAATATGCAGATAAGGATTTTTAATAATAATTTTAAAGGTTTTCCGTTATTTTAAAATGGACATCACATCCTTTTTCTTTTAAAATCCGTTATTATCAACATTAAAATTTGTTAATTTTGTACTAAAAATTATTATAATGTGGCACATCGAAGGTAATTCTTTAATAAATTTGTTGAGCATTGAATTATAAATACTGATGTGATGAACGAGGAGAACAGATCAGTACAATATCAAATGTAGACATAAATGCTATGCTGCGACGTAATAATGCCTGGAAGTAGAATCAAAAAGAAAATATTCTTATCTTAAAAAAACGATAGAAACCTCACACTACGTATATAAGACATAAGACTTGCTTATGATTTATGCTTTATTTTCCAATGCTAAAAATTAAAATGTTTAGATTTTAATAAAAATATATTACTTTTTAAGTAAAGTAAATAATTTTCCAATTAATATTATTACGCTATTATAAACTTGATTTTACGCAACAATTTCAGCATAGCTTTGGTAATTCGTAGTTCGACTCAGACATTATTCAGTTGTTTGAAAAATGTTTGAATTTTTGTGGATAATAATTCAGAGATAGATCTAAAGAATGCAATGAATTTTCAAACCTGAATAAATATTTTTATTTCACTGAATCGAATATATGATAGCAATAATTAAGTTAACAAAAAGTTTGGTTTCTATTGGGTTTGTGTGTAATGTCGAAAATATTTGTAGTGTGTATTTATTTTCATTAGAACTTTTGTAACTTTGTATAACTTAATTATTTTCTCCGCATTCAAATATTTCAAGCGATTGATGAACGGTTAAACAAATTCCATCGCTATTTGTAGTATATTTAAATGGAATCTTTAAGTAAGATTATAACATTTATGGGTTCAAACCAACAAAACATTTTAGAATTAAAGTTAGGTTTTCTAACTTATATTACAGTACATTTTATGCAATAATTAAACATAATTTTATTTAGTAACACATTATTAGATAAAGGGTTCTCATATTTCAAATTTTAATTTGGATTCAATATCGGAAAACTTATTGGCGCTCATTTTACTTAACGTTATATGCATTTTTATTTATTAAAGACAAATTTTTTAATTTTTGTCAATTCTCGGAATGATAAAATTTTAAATTTTTTTCCTACTTTAAGCAATAATTTTTTAATCAAAATACATTATTGGAATATTTTGTTTTTATAAGCAAATTTTGATTTTAAACAAAATATCTAAAGTCTAATCATTATTTATTAAAACATTAACGATAAAATAGTTAATATTCCAAATCCAATGGCGAATAAATAGAAGTTGAATAAAAAGTATCTTATTTAAAAAGTATTATCTTTATAAAGTTTAGTTTCGATACCAGTTTCTAAATTATAATTCTAATCGAGTTACGAATCCATAAATTTATTATGCATTTCAACTTTAAACTCAACTCGAAATTATGTTTAAACTAAAATTTATTATTTATATTAGTTGATGGCTAAACTTTAAAACTTTAGAATCTAGAATTTAATGTATCGATACTTTCTTCATTGAAATATTTCTTTAATAAATTAGTTATGCATTTAATTTAAATAAATTATTTTAAATTGTCCATATTATATAATTTAATTATTTGTCCAGTTTATCGACAATTCATAAAACAGAATAATTTATTTTGACTTTGTTTAAAGAAAAACCAGTGATCAGCGCTTTTTCATTTCCATCGAGTCTAACAGCTGGTATGAGAATAATAATCACATGCAGTATTCTCGAAGGCGATTACCCGATTCAACTTCGGTGGCTGTTCAACGACAGGCCAATTGACGGCACATTTCTGGACGTGGAAGAGAACTCAATGGGTTATATGGGAAGTTCGCTACTATTCCGGAAAGTGGATCGCAAGCATAACGGAGACTACAGCTGCGTAGCATCTAATAAGGCTGGCAATATCACTCATACCGCAAGAATGATAGTGAAAGGTAAATGTGGTATCACTTGATTTATTATGGATGTTGAGAACCCATTTCATAGACATTATGCAAAATGTCATAAACTCCGCTTTTGTCGATGCATGCCATGCAACCGCAAAACCAGTCTTTTATGCGAAAAACCCTATTTTTACTCTCATTTCCATTTTAATGTATGTGTTTTGACTCAAACGCTGTCATCAATCACTTTGTTTTAAAAACAAAATGAATTATTATTACAGTTTATTAGTGATAAGCAGAATATAGTGAGAGGAGAGAGAGAGAGAGAGAGAGAGAGAGAGAGAGAGAGAGAGAGAGAGAGAGAGAGAGACTGATTTTAGCGGAGCTTTTTATTAAAGTTATTATTTATTGTCTCGCGAAAACTACTCACTCATCTGCGCTGATTTAATAAATGACTGGAGGCTTATCCGATTTACTTTAATTACATATCAATCTTATATTGTTCTGTATTCCCATTTCCAGTGCCTCCGGTATGGAAAATAGAGCCCACAGATCAGTCCGTTGTGATCGGGAAAACTGTTCGTTTCGATTGCCAAAGCGATGGGTTTCCGCCTCCAGTTATTCGCTGGAAAGTATCCACAGGTATTCCAATTTTTCAGTTTTTTGCAATGTATTTATATTGAAAAGAAACAATTTCTGTGAAAGCATGCAAATCACATGTAAACGTGTGTGTGTTTGTGGTGTTGATTGCGAACTGTAGCTTATTTATTCTCCCATTGATATATATCTCAGTTTCCTATAATGACACACAAACACAGCTTCGGTTTACAAACAACTATAATGGTTTTAAAAAAAGCTAAAACCCAAATCCCTTAACGCTATATATATAGTGTGTATACAACATGAAAAATTGCAAACATTTACTTAGTCTTTTATGTTGTGAATGCGATACGCTATACGTTTCTCTTTTTTATAAAACCAAAGCTATTATTTATTACGTCTATGCCTAGTATTCTATTATAAATATATCTAAAACGGATTACATAAGCGAATCCATGTCTTTCTTTAAGTTAAAATGATAGAATGATACATATCTATGAAATAATTTCATTTATTTCCGATCAGACTGGGTATCCATTCAGTAAACTTTTATCGCCAGACAACCAAACTTCTATTTAAGCATTTGAATTGCTTTTTAACGAGGATTAACTGAAGCTCGGGTTTATAATAAAATTTTTGCTTCTGCTGCGTCTTAATGCGAAAATAAACGATAAGCATTGCTCAAACAAGCTTTAAAATGACATTTTCGGAAATATTTCTCTACTTACGGTACTCTTTCGTTAGTTTAAACAAAATCACATTAATCACGAGTGTGTTCCAAGTTACGAACAGACGGGGTTTTGTTCAAAACTCGATGAAATTAAGAATTCGAAAAAAATTAAAAAGAGTTGAGTTGTAATTTAATTCTTACGACTTTATAGATTAAGTCGTAAGTGTAACAGCTATGTAATAGTATATTACTGATTAGTCATAAATAGATCATGAAAATGGGGTTACAATAGCTTAAAGTCAACTATGCTCTCTTAATTCAATTACTAAAGGTCTAGACTTGCAATCATCAAAATCGACTGCATATAATAAGGCCTAAAGCAAAAATTAGCGAAACAGTATTGAGAACAATAAATAACCAGTTATTTATTTTATTCCTCACAAGTTTCGCACAAAACCCAAAACACATTATGCATAATAATCCGTATTTGATATTTTTTGGAATATCTTTTGTATTTTATTAAATTACACTGCGATTTATAAACAACATTAAGCGAATTTTATCGTTTCCCCAGTTTACAAAATAATGCCCGAAATAAACAATTTTCGAAATTTATTCATCTCTAAAAAATTGTTATTATTGCACTTTTATTTTTTGATATTGTTTTTATAGCCGCTTTAATATCATCCGAAAATGTAAAATTGCTATTTTATAAAAAAAATTGTGAGCAATAACTTTTCAACTTTGATAACTCTAAAAATGATCTTTAAAATTATGCTTATATGCAGTTATATTAGTTATATTAAAATTCATGAAACAAATCCAGAGAAAATTTATCCAGAAATTGTATTTCTTTTGTGAAAAGTTGTGTTTTGATTCCGATTCTTCGGAAGCGTTGAATATTTATAAACATTAAAATTTCGAAAATAAAATTAACTTTACTGCGTATAAAGATTGAGTTTAATAGCTTTTCCCAAACATTTATAGTTTTTGATCTTTTACTGAATAAACAAAGAAAAAATAATAGTACAAAGAAACGTTAGATTTTTTATAGCATATAATTTCATGTGTTTAGCTTTTGTTATACTTGTCAGAAAACAGTATTCATTGTTATCTACAAAGTTCGCAACACTTTCGTTCACAGAAGATTTGAGGGCAAAAAGTTTTCAACTCTTCGAAAATAAAACACGAATGATTTGATAGATCGCAACGCATTTCTACGATTTTATTCCTTGAATCATTAATTTCTTAAATTTTTAAGCGAATTTAAAGTATTACAAAAAAGTTGTACTAAACCTTAAAATTTCCAAGTCTTTAATATTTTAAACAAACAAAATTCTAATAAATTAATAGATTTTCAAATTAAAATTCTGAAAGAATTGTTTATATAACGATTGCAGAAACGTTAAGCTAGACATTTGCATTGTTGAGCTAAATATATCTTAGCTGCAAATGACTATTCTCCGGGAAAATTGTTTTTTAAAGATATGATAAGAAATATAAAATTGGTTAAGAAAAATCACTTCTCGCGAACAGTAGTCAATAATCAAATGTCTTGAATTGACATTTTTAGTGTTTAGCGTTTCTATAATTATAGTAAAAGCTTTTTCCCTCAAACAGTAACTTATCTAGACGTTCTCTATTCACTGTGTTTACCACTTAAGGCACTCATAAGAATGAATTCAAGTCTGTTTCGAGCAATTATCACATTCAGTGTCTCGAAAACGGTTCGCTGGTCATCAAAGAAGTGGAAAAGTCTGACGAAGGGTTATATGTATGCGAAGCCGGGAATCAGGTCTCCGCTGATATCTCCGTTGTGGTCAAATTATCGGTACATATCGGCGCGCATTTCAAGAAAAACTTTCAAGTGATTCGCGTCACAAAAGGAAATACGATTAGAGTGATGTGCGAAGTATTTGGAGAAAAGCCGTTATATATTAAATGGATTCGAGATCGAAATGATATCGATTTGATTAGCGATAAGAAGTTAAAAGCAATTTACTAGTCATTCGCATCCAAATGCTCGCTAAAACTTTTTTCTCTTTTCTTCTTTTTTTTTGTTTCTCTATATTTAGATATACTATCTCTGAGAGACATACTAACGACGGCTTAATCTCGGAATTAATGTGCTCTTCAGCGGAGAGGATAGACTCCACTCATTTCGGATGCATCGCATGGAATCTTTACGGACAGTCAGAGATGAATAGCCAAGTGCTCGTCGAAGAAGTTCCTGACCCACCAAATGACGTACTAGTAGTGGACGTCAATTCGAGAAGTGTTACGCTTAAGTGGTCCACTCCTTTCGCTGGAAATAATCCAATTTCCAAGTATATCATTGAGTGGAAGAGAGAAAATGGTACGTAGTTTTCAATTTACGCTTATGTTTCGACACTGCATTATTCAAATAACGAATTCACGAAGTTATCTCATTTGATCCGTCACTACCAGTAACCGTATTTGATCCTCTTATGGATAACAGTTTAGTGGTTTAGCGTTTTAGCGCATAATAGCCACAGATTAAGCCAAATGCATACATACGTACTCTATTTGCGAGTTTTATACTGTTTTATATAGAGCTCAGAAAATTCCTTATTGAGATCAGATAAAATTCTTAATCTCGAGTTTATGAAGAGATTTCATGTGAAATAAAAATTCTATCATAATTTGTTTGATTATCTAAGCATATATAGATACAGTACATATTTTCTTATAATGTGAGCATAGCCCTACTAAATAGTGATTTAGCACTTCTTTCAAATAAATTTAAAAGAGATATTTTGTAGTGTGAATACTTGATTATTATTCAATACTCGTAAGCATAATATGACAGTGCGTTGAATATAAATATACTCATTAACTAAATCGTCCACTTATTCTATGGATCCTTTCTATTAAAGGAATAACTGAACTGAACAAATATTTATCAAAGGATTGAATAGTAAGACGTTTTTACCCAAACACGTAAACGATTTCATTAATCTTTGATTTTTCAATTTAAAAGTTTATTCCAACGTAGATTAATGCTTCTTAAAGATTAGGTCGCGTTAAACAAATAATTAAAAATTGTTATATAGAGACTCTATTTTATGAAATGAAATATTGATCAATAATTTGTCAATATATATCGATTTAAAAATACATGATTAGGTTATATTCATTATCCTATAAATATATGTTGGTTGTGATAACTAAAATTTTTTATAATTTATATGGATTTTTATAATTTTTCTATTTTTTATCGCATAAAAAACGTGATGACTGAAAGTGAATCTCACCTTCAATTCCTTATAACGTTTGCGAATCATAATGTTGTGCGAGTGAAATGAATTATAATTACTAAGTTATAGCACTCCGAAGTGCAATAATAACTAACGGCATTCATTTCGAAATAACTTAGATTTATGTAAGTTTATAAATTAAGCGTTAATTGATTAATTGATGAACAGAGCGGTAACTGCAACCTTAACGGTAATAAAAACTAACGGTTCTAACGGTTAAACTTTCATCGCGAATCGAACATTAATACATATATATATATAATTCAAATATACGAGTTTTTTAATATGATTAACTCAGTTTAGTAATGTGTTCAGTGATTTTAGTTTGTTTTATAATTGATTTTTCAATATTTAGGTTAAAGCTATCGAGTAAAATAAACTCACAAAACACGGTAAAGCTTTTTATTTAATAAATTTTCTAATTTAAGGAATGTTATATTATTTATTCACATTTCTGTAAAATTTTAAAGCTGCTTAATCACTAAATCCAAAAAATCCAAATTCAAGCCAAATCGACAGCTAAAACCGTTAAATCCTTTAATAAGTTCAATCGGAGTATTGATGTTTTTATCTATCTCTCTATAGATTAAATAAAAATTTTATATCACATATTTAGCATTAAACAGTAATTAACTAAACATATATTCAAGGAATTGCGCAAAAAAATTGATTAATCATTCATCTAATTCATTCAACACATAGTGTCCAATAAAACTTAAATTCTATGTAAAGTTTTTCAATTATTTATTTTTTCAGAGCAATGGAATCTAAAAAGTTACGAACTGAAAGGCGAAACTCAGCTCACAGTAACCAATTTAAATCCGTTAACAAAATATTTTTTCCGCGTTTACGCCATTAACGGTATCGGCAAAAGTGATTTCAGCGAAATAACCGCCACAACTCACGAAGAAAGTGAGGCAGAGATAAATTTTTATGAGTCTATAACACTGATTTGTGATATTGTTATATTTTAATCACGTATACTCTATTTTTTTCCAGTTCCCACTAAACCGCCGAACGACGTTAAAGTAGTGCCGTTAAGCTCGAAATCGCTTAAAATAAGTTGGATGGTATTATAATCACATATATATTGCGTAATTAATATTACAAAACTTAAATTTTCTCTTTTTTCCTTTTATTTTTGTTTGTTGGCAAATAAAGCCACCAAACGAGCCGTACGGAAGTGTTAAAGGATATTATATTGGATATAAAGCGTTGAATTCGGATAAAGCAATCACTTTTAAAACAGTCGATTTCACTACCAATAAGGATATGGAGTTTATATTAAGTTCGCTGCAAAAGTCAACAAAATACATGATAACTGTTCAAGCGTTTAACAGCAAAGGAGCGGGACCTCAATCGCACGAAATATGGAGCGAAACGTTTGATAGCGATCCGCCCAAAGCACCCAAATTGAAAATATTAGATTCTTCAGACTCCACTTCAGTGACTTTTTCCTGGATTATTGACGAGGAAAATCCGATTAGAGGTGAATACAACTTAAAGCGTAAAAATCATATCTAGTCTCTGAGAATACCCAGAAATCCGATACAAACGCTATACTGTATGTATTATATAATACAAACGCGTATATTTTCAACGTATTTTGAATCTTTTCACAGTTTAGTTCACTTGTTATCATACGGTTTTCTTTGCTTATTTTAATTAATAAAAGTTATATTTTACGTACAATGTTATTATTTCTATTGAAACAGTTTTCATATTTATTTTTGAGTTAGTTTTGCGTAATTTAATAGTTACTATTAAATTCTGCTAAACTTTGTAAATTAAAATAATTTATTCAAAATAATTGGAATCGTTATTAACGATAAACTATTGTTATAAGGTTTTCGATTGATTATGAGAATAGTAGCGGAAGAATGGCAACAGCATCAACATATCATAGACGGAAAGTCACGAAAGTACAAACTTTCGGGACTGAAATGTGCCACTAATTACCAGTTCTACGTGATTGCCTTCAACGATGTCGGTCAGAGTCCGGCCTCAGATATGGTGTCCCATTTCACTAACGGAAAAGGTATTCATTTTTCTCTCAAATGTTTCTCAACAAAACATCGTTAACAATAAGCGAGTGTACGCGTATTACATATCACATTCTTGCTGATACCAGTTCCGCAAATGCCAGAAAAGGAAGCGCTAATATCGATAATAAATTCGACGTCAATTACGCTCGAGTTGTCGTCGTGGAACACTATCGGCTGCCCTATTAATTACTTCGTTGTCCAGTATAAACAGTACAAGCAAAGCGAGTGGACTCTGGTTCAGGATAACGTTATACCGGAGAATCAATTGCTGATAATAAATGGGCTCAAACCTGCCAACTGGTATCACATGCTTATGTCAGCGCATACTGATATCGGCATCACTGGTAATCGTAATGTTTCTCATTAAACTAATTATTTACTTTTTTTGTTGGTTTTTTGTTAATTACTATTTAATTACTATTCTGTATATCTGTTTAGACGCTGAATATGTGTTCTCGACTCTCACACCAATTGGAGGTTTTTTTCAATTTTTAATTGTTATTTAAGCAAAAAACATACACAAAAGCTATTAAAAGATAATTGCATTTTCAGCAACAATTGCACCGATTTATGGATTGATGAGCGAAGAGAGAAGTGGTGTGAAGAAAATTATTGTGATATTAATACCGATTGCGTGCGCAATAACTGTATTATTTGTGATTACATTTGTCGTGATATATATGTTCTGTTCAACAAAAACCACTAACAATGCGACCAATGGTGACACCAATGACTGGAAACGCGAGTCGATGTCAATGACAGCTATGGTTAAGAGCGGTTTGGAAACAACTGCTACCAATGACCACCAATTTTATGGGAACAACGCGAGAGTCGCGTCCAGAGATGATCACAGTTACGAAATACTTTTCGCGGTAATATCAATGCTATTATCATCGATTAAAATTATGTACACGAAAATTAACAGCAAATCTTTGATTTGTTTTGTCAGAAACGGCATGAGCCTAACGATTACGAAACGGTTATTCGTAGAGACGATTTACAAACTGATATTAGAGGTACTATTTATTGATTTTTGATTAGGAAAACAAAACTCCGTTTAACCACAACTTTTCTATGATTTCTATGCAGAGTTAAACCAAACAACTTTCGACAAACCGTAAGCGAACGAAATACCGTTTTAACTATTAAAGTACCGTATTTTAGCGACTATTGCCCGCGGGCTATACAATAAAAAAAAGTCAATTTCTTTGAAAAAATTACAGTGCGGGCTATACATGAGGAGCGGGCTATACATGGGCATTTAAACTTATTTTGAAAATTTTTTTTTGTTGAACTAAAAACTTGCAGAAAAATAATTTATTTCAACAATTTATGTTGTTTTTAGGTTTGAATATGGGGATGCGGGCAATACATGGGATGCGGGCTATACATGGAAGATTTTACTTTTCATCTTAATTATCTAATGCGGGCTATACATGAGGTGCGGGCAATAGTCGCTAAAATACGGTAATATTTTTCGTTTTTTTGGTGAAAAATGATGTTTAGGTTATCGCACGAAGAATGTGTGAATTCTTTGCTCAATGAAGAGAAACATAGTTGCATTCACAGTAGATGTGACGACGCATTGGCCTTCGCTTTCGTTGGTCCACATTCACATTTGTGCGGATCTCAGTTTAACGCTTGCATTCATTAAATTTCGTGAGAATCAAAACAAACGACAATTGTACAAATATTTTCGAAAATCACCGATTATTTCTGTTACATATACATACATATATATATTATTGAATCTTAAATTTTATACATTATACAAATTAAAGAATTAAAAAATTATTATACTATTACTATTCATTTGATTTAAGATCAAAGAAAATCTAAAGACGCTCTGATGTCAGACAAATTATTTATTTTAAGCTATATATTAAAGCTGTTTCGTGTCGGTTAAACCGTCGATTAATCGGTAGGATTCCTTATCGGGTCGGGTCGGTTTGATTTTTTAGGTTACTGTTATTCGCTTAGGTTCGGTTAAACCGCAATCATTTTACACGAACCCGACAAAAAACAGATAACCTGACAAACAAGTTTTATTGACAAAACTGGATTTTTTTTACTAAAAATTATCATCAAAAAAATTGTACATAATTTCAACAATTTATTCTTAAAGAAAACGCTAAATTTGATAGAAATAGAAGAATTATTTAAATATTATTTGAAGCATTAAAATTTATAATTTAATTATGGATTATAATTTTATAGGAATTCTATTGACCAAATATTTTTATAGCTGTTTATCGGGTTTCGGTTAACAGTCGGTTCGATTCTTGTAAGTTTGCAAGACCTTAACTCTCTGGTCGGTTATTTAAAGCATTATCTTTAATTTCAAATAATTAATTTTTAGCAATTTTTTGAAATAAACTAAATCGTTGCATTAAATACAGTTCACGTGTAAAATTTGTTTTATTGTTTAACTAATCATATAATATCAATTAAACCGACAATTATAGATTTTTCGAGATTTTGCGAATAAAATTTAAGATTCCTTCCCGATATTTTTATGTGACAATCTCACTGACAAATTCGGTAAAATTTTTCTGAATCCCTATCCTGATCTAATTTTCTAGGTCTTATTCTCACCCCAAACAACAAAAAAACTAGTTTAAGAAATAATTTATGCAATTATATAAAATTACTTGCTCTTAGATTAAAATTATAAATATTTTAACTATTTAAAAACTTTTTAAGCACAACTTTTAATTTAGTGCATATTTACTGTCGGAAAGTAAATACTTAAATGAAATTACAATCAAAATATGAAATTGTAATTACAGTCTATAAATTTTTCGCGTTAGTGTTAAACTATTCTATGGTTTTTCGTTCAATGAGGAATTAGAGCGCTACAATTGGCTTCTTTAAAATAAAATTTTAGGAGAAACTTGTTAATAGCTTTATCCAGCTCAACGAATAGCTTAAGCTACGAGCATAGAACCCTTAAAATTAGTACAAACGTTTCCCACTTACTAAAAGTGCTCATTGAACAGAATACCATACTAGAATTATTTGTTATATGTGGTTAGAAAGTGACGTTTTGGGTCACGTGCTAACTTATTTCATTAGGTTTTGCAACCCATGAAATCGTATTGAAAACGAGTTTATTTATTTGTATTGTTTATAATGATTAATAGTTAATAAAAATTACTATTTCTAGAAACCTTAACCAAAATGTCAATCCAATACACTCATATTATTTCGTGTCGTTCTAGTTCTAACCACATTTAACAAATAACTCTAGCATAGTATTGCTCGCGTTTAAGATTATTAATGCCATCTGCTGTTGAGGAATGCAAATATAAACTTTTAATTCATATTCAACTGATATCACAAAAAGTTTAATCCTTTAATAGCAATTCTTTCTTGAATATACATATTTTAGCAGTAAATGGCTTTGAGAAAAAATTAAAGAGTTGTTGAAAACACGTTACGAAATCACATATTCTATTGCCTTTTAATTCAAAGAAAGGTATTGCGAAATCTTTTTAAGCGAAACTTTAATTTACAATAAACAGTTAAATATCTTCAAGTAAAAATAACTATTATTGTAAGAATTAATTAGCAGTTTCGGCTCAATGATCATAATAAATTCAAAGTAAAGGTTTTATAATTATAATAATAATAATGCCGTTTATACCAATTAATTACGTTGTATCGTACACTTACAGTAATTTGTTTGGTTACGGTATATAATATTTTTCTAGTCGCGTGTAAATAAACTTAAAAGAATAACTAATAGCTTTTTTGAAATTAAAATGAGTTACGATAGAAATTTTCGGGCTTTATATGTTCCGAAAATAAAAGACCCGCACATTAATTCAGAGCCTGAACCGGATTAAAGTTGGACATAAAAACGCGTGACCAATAGACGGCCACATTTAAGCATTAATAAGTAATGTAAACATCGCATCGTAAATATAATGTTGTTAACCTTCGAAATTTTGATAAGAAATATACCAAATGAAATATCTTGATGTTAACATTTCTCCGGAAAATCTCTTTTATCATTGATATTGATCTCATGGTTCGTTTCATTTATGTATAATGAAATGTTTGAAAAAGCGTAGAATAGTTGTTAGTTTTGCAGACAGAAAATCTTATGAATCACTTCTACTGTGAATTACGGAAACAGAAACGTTGACAAAAGATTGTAAATTAAGTTTACTATAAATTGTTTTTTGTTAACTTTTTAAAGTAAGAAATAAAGTATTTTGATAACGTTTATTTCTATCTTTTATGCTTAAATTTTTTTAAAGTTTAAAATAAATTTAATCTTAAGTTTCGAAAATTTTAAATGATTTAATTTAATATAACATAATAAAAACTTATAATTTTATTTATAATAACGTTCAATGAATATGAAGGTGTAATCGATAAGTTTGGCACAATAACGATCCCAAGCAACTCTACTCTATTACAGTAACTCTTAACGTATTAAATGATTGTTACATTTAAGATCATAAATACATTAAATAAACAACATTTCAATAGTTTAGAAATTTCATGCTAATAAACTAATACAATAAAAGAAATATTATAAAATGGATTCGATTAATTTTTACTTAATATTAAAATAACAAATTAACGCGTACTTAATACGTACGTATGCGTTCATAATTTCATTTGTTTCAGAAATTGTTAGTGTAAATAGATTTATATATATATTGACCATAAACTAGATTAATACCCATTACAACTCAACTCCACAAGTTTTCACTCGGATTGGAAAAAATATAAAAAAACAAATTTAATGAAAATAAAAGTTGACGTAAAAATTCTATGATAAACTATGTGCGAAAAAATAACTATAATTTGAGATAATAGTAATTGTTTGTGTGATGCAATAAGCTTATCATAATAAATTCGCATCAAAACAGATATCGGGAAAAAACATAATCTTTGTGAAACATCCTTGAAATTTTGAAATTACAATATAAAATGATTAAGTAATAATTTCTAGATAAGAACATATTAGAAATTACGAAACAATTTCGATAGACTGCACATCAATTTCAGAATTATTATCGGCAGATGTTTTGATTGTTAACAAAACAATTTTAGCATTTTATGGATTTGACAAAATGTAAGTACAATCGATTTTACAGAATAGCTCTTTGGTAACAACAATAAAAGGTCTGAAAATATCATACTTGTAAATGTTTATGTCATACGCTAATTATAAATAGCGTATAAAAAATAAAATATTTATTCAATAGATTTAACTCAAAATTCGTTGAAAAATAATTGCATAAATAGTTTTTCGAGTAATTGTAACAAAATCATAACAATAATAATTGTCTATTAACTAACAATTCAAAAAATTATTTATAATCATATAATAAAAGTAGAGCACACTTTTCCCACACATCTAAACGCTTGTATGCATAAGTTTAAATGAGTGTTCAAAATCCAGAATATTAAGTAATTGTCCATATATTTATTGTAAACCATAAATAAATTAAGAACTCAAGGAGTCTTAAGCTGAGTTGTTTCTCAGCTACAATAACAAAATTATCTTTCTCTGGTTATTTCGATATTGACTGTGATTTTAGATGATCGCTAAGTTAAGTTCAATCTTAATATGTTATATTAATTCCCAACGATTCGATTGTTTCATCTCTAATTTTTGGTCATTTAATTCCCTCTTAACTTGTAATTTCATGTAAAGCATAATAAGTTTAAGTATTCATACTTAATACTGCGTGGTCTGATTATAGCTATAGTTACGCAATCTCTAAATATAGCATTAGATGTGTGGCAAAAACGCTAAATTGCGTTCTTAACATTACATTCGATCGTAAGTAAAATCAAAACCGATGTCGTTTTCCTATTTCTAGAAGTCGTTTAGATATTTGAAAATTGCTTGGAATCGTTAAAACCGAACTTATCATACAAGTGTAGGCCAGCATTAAAAATACTGTCCAAAAGAAAAAAAGGTTTTTTATACAAATAAAGAAATTATTATCAAATCTAGTTTTATATAAAAAAATGACTAAACATGAGCAAGAATTTGAAACTTGTGTGGTGTGGGTGTATTGGCCGAAACGGTCGAACTCGGAGTAATCGCCACAATATTCACACCATTAGGCGTACAAACTTGCGACGTGTTTGTCGTCTGGAGAATCGTAACGCGATTTATGTCGTGATGGGACGACGTGTGAGGAGAATGCGGTTGCGATGGCGATGACTGAGTTTGATGAGTGAATGAGTTAAGTGATGCAATGCTCGAATGCGGTTGCGGTTGACTAGTTGTCACTGTTGATGATACACCGTTCGATGTTATCGACACCGACTTCGGATGCGAAAGTGGCTGCTGTGGCGTTAAGAGTGTTCGGTTTGAGTGCAGCTGCGATGGCATCGTCGAAACTACCAATGGCTCTCCACTAGTGTTTAATCGATAACTCGGCGGATGAGTTGTTGCCCTTTGTATTGTATTACACTGCGATGGGCGCGTCAGTGTGCCTGAAATTACAATTATCGTTAATCACCATTCATTATCGGTAACATTAAACATGAATAAACCTGTAAGACTGGAAGCGGCTGAACTCCTATAGGTTGGCGGCGGCGAAACTGGTGATAATGAGGTAGACTGAGGGTGAGATGTGGTTCGATCGAGAAGTAATAATCGCAGGCGATATTCTTGCATCGATGCTTGATATGATGGCGGAGGCGGTCGGTAATGAAATTCCGGGTAAAACATTGCGCCATACGGGTGATGATGTGTACCCGTTCGACCGTAAGGTGCGGGCACTCGCGGCACAAAGCGTCGCGACGCTTCGTTAATAGAGCTGCCATTGCATAATGACTGTGACTGTTGATGGATTTCGTGCAAACCCAGTATGGATCGCCACGACGGACCTGAAGAGGTCAGTCTCCACGCGATACCGCTCACTGTTATCAAAATTATTCCAACGCCTATTTTTAATTAAACGAAAAATTAAATTTTGTTTTAAAACAGTTTTAATATATGTTACATTGAAATCATTAAATTCATTCTTAATTTTAATCTTAATCTTAATCTTAATCAAAAAAATCTTAATTTTTCATTTACTTCGCTTAAAAAGTGTTTCAGAACTTATTGATAATATTTTGATAGAAAATTTTATATTTCACTTAAATCAAAACAAATATTACAAGTTTGAAACGAATTTTCTTTTGAACGACGCGATACTATTTGTAGAAAAGAATTTCGCAGACTTTGTTCAAAAAAGGGTACCGCTTGTCAAACACAGAAAAGCTTTCAAAATCAAATAAGAAAATTATCAAAAAAAATAAAAACATTGAACCATACTCTCTGGTGAAGGTCGCAATCATTTTTTACCCTAAGATATTGTTCTCGAGGGCAAACATTTAATATAAAACGTTTTTGTCTTTTGTTCCACTATTTTCGTAACATTTCACTGATAAACAAATAACAAGGAAATACAAAAAATAACTAAACGGTAATTTATTTTCTGATATGCGCTGTTACAGTATGACAAATGCGTTTTTGCTCATAGAAATTGATGTCTAATATGGATAATAGAGAGGAAAAAATTCATTTGAAACAAAAAATAAAATAAAATAACCGTACAGTACAACAACACATACACACATATGCTTCGAATCAATTTTCGCTATCTTTCGAGCGCACACATACTGAAGAAGAAAAGGATAAATAAAACAACTCTCGTGTGTTTGAGATAAACAATATCTGTATCTCTACTAAAAAAGGAAAAAACACAGTTCACAACTTTAGGCAAAACGAGATACGAAAAAAGTGTAAATATTTATATTTATGATAATTATAAAACACAGAGCGCTAACACGAAAATTGTAATGCATTAAAAACACTTCGCGACGGAAGGAAAGAGCAAATCATATAAACACAGATTAAAAGTCATTCTCACTGCTGATTGTTTTATTGCACTTTTCTTTCTTTCTATCCAGTGATAAGCAAATAGTTTACGATTGTTCCGCTAATGCTTATCAATCATAAATATTGATTCAAACGAAAAAATATATCAATCAAAGAAAACATAAAAATACTACGAATAAAGTTTTATGGTCTGAATATAATCAGAGCTGAAATACTTCTGATAAGATTGTTAGCCTTACCGATCATCAAAAGCGCTAAAGTTAGGTGTTCTCTACCAGTAGTCCTTAAAGCACCTAAAATTGTGCCCACAATCGCGCATAAAAGTCCAATGAAAGCAATTAATAGTATGAACCATCGGATTGACACTCCATTACACATGAGACACGTCTTCGACGCAGACGTTTCACTCTCACTGACCGCACAGTTCGGCCGCAAATAGTTTGGTCGCGAACAATGAGCCACTAAAGCTGTCGGCGCGTGAAGTATGCGTCGCGATGGCAGCGGCGGTCGTCCGGTTGGCAATGGCGGCGGTGGAGGAGGAGCTGGCGGTGGACCGCGATGTGGTGTCATCGGCGGTAACGACAGTTGGGTGTGAAGGTGTGTGGTATGTGAAGGCGCGAGTGTGGAGTATGGCGGAGGCGGTGGTGGCGGCAGATGAGAGTTCAGTATGTCTGGCAAATCATTGCGCACTTCACTATCATTTAATTGAGTTAATGTGGTGCTACCCATCACTGACGGCGTACACACCGTTATCTGCTGATGTTGTGACGACAATACATCACTGAAACATCGTTCGGCCATGTCTTGCGTGTGCGGTATTCACACAAATCACGTGCACTATTATTCCATTATCGAGTGTCGAACCATTCGTCGATTTGTTTGTTCTCTACGTTTACCACTCAATTATCGATTATTATAATATCTGTTATTAATTAAAACAAGACGTGATTTAATTATGATAATATATAGAATAGAATCGGTATAATAATATGGTTATAATTAGCGATTTGTGATGGAAATTAGGGAATAGTGTACGCCATCACAGCAATCGCTAAACACAAAAAATCACTAAACAGTCAAATACTACTCAATGTTACGTTTGACGTTGTTTTGTGCTCTATTTAGTTTCAAGACCTGTTTTCATGTATATATGTGTATATGTGTGTTGTATATAATATATATTACGGCATAACGTTAGTGATAGACACACAACAAGCTTACGAGTTAACGTTAGCAGAAGAGATCGACACAAACAGAAACAGAGACATAGACACAGATATCTGTACGCTTAACACAGCTTAACGCTACGCTTAACCGAAAACTGCAAAACTGTAGGTCACAATAATCAACACTGCAATCATAATTATAATTATATTATAGAGTTGTGTGCGAATACATGTATGTGTGTGTGGAGTTTAAAAATGGTAAAATCAGTGTTAACGTTGATTGGTGTACACATTAATCGAGTATATATCATACCATTGATCGTTAAACTCACTGTCGTATCAGTTTTTATATGGATTTCGTATAGATTTCGCTCAAAATCATTTCTATGTTTTTCTCCCGCTTTTCTATTTTTTTGTTGTTCCAGACGTTGTTTTGCTAAACAATGGTTGATCCAAATGAGCGTTGATTTGGTGCTCAATTCATAAAATAGTATTTAACCAAAATTCTCAGCAAATGCTAATATCGTAATATGCAATATAAGGTCATTCAATATAAGGTTAAGCGCGAGATCTAAATAATTGTTTGCTTATTATAACGCGAACTGTAATCATATTCACATATTCTCAAAAAATTATTAATAAAACATATGTTTTCTGTCAAAACAGCAGATTTGAGTATTGTATTGAAAGTAGAGTATTGATTATCGTCGTTGTGATTAAATTTGTCATTTAAATTGAATAAAAATTAAATTTGCAATAAAATAAACATTAAATAATTAATATTTGAGTTTCAGGTTTCAGGAGAGGACGCAGTGATGCATAAAATTAAGGTATTTTTATGTTTTTATTAATTATTTAAATGTTATGCCAAGCGTTCTGTCAATAACTGACATATTTTTCAATGATATTCACTTATATTTACCGCAATAAAACACATTCAATCACTTTCTGAGTTAACTATCAATGCATTGAATTGTTTTCGTTAATTTGATTATTTGTTTAGGAATATATGAATAATTATAAATATGTTAACAAATATTAAACATAAAAACTTGTCATCCAATCTTAACAGTAATAGTAAATACAAACAGAAAAGTATTTTAGATTATTTTACGAGTAATCAGTGATCAAACAAACCAATCAATTCAAACAAACAGACGAAGACAGTCAAATCATTGATAGTATCTTATAAAATAAAAAGCATAAAACCGAAAATGTAAGCATCGTTGAGACGATGATTAAACCGAAACGATTAGTTGTTTCGAATGAAATCGAAATTGTGTGCCAAAACAGAAACACAAACAAATCGCAAGTTTTAATTCAACAACAAGTTAGTGGGAATTTAGAGAGTAATTGCGACAGCGATTACTTCATCGATACTAATGATTATTTAGAAATTGATTTTCGAGTCAACGAAATCAGTGAATCAACTGATGGTTCGGTTAACGATGATGTGTGCGGTGAATGTAGTAGTGGGGAGGTAGTTACCGGGGAGGTAGTTATCCTTAAGATAGCTACCGGGACGGTGACTACCGGGGAGATAGTAGTGGTGGTACCCTTAACGGGGAGGTAGTAGTGGGGAGGTAGTACCGGGGAGGTAGTAGTGAGGAGGTAGTTACCGGAGAGGTAGTATTGGGGAGGTAGTTACCGGAGAGGTAGTAGTGGGGAGGTAGTATTGGGGAGGTAGTAGTGGGGAGGTAGTTACCGGAGAGGTAGTAGTAGGGAGGTAGTTACCGGAGAGGTAGTAGTGGGGAGGTAATTACAAGAGAGGTAGTTACAGGGGAGGTATTTAACGGGGTAAAATTTTATTTCCAAGAGTAATTTATTGATACAATTTATTTACTTTGAGTTAATAAATGTTACAAATTAGTTATTTTGAGTAATTTATTGTAATTATTTTAGCGTACAAACTATAAGTTCGATGAGGAAGCCCTCAAAAGGATGGCAGCTGCAGTTTTGGAGGCACAAACTACACCAGGTGCTAGCAATTTATCGCAAATTGCTCGAAGACACGAAGTGTCTTATACTTCTTTGTTAAATCGCCTTAAAACCCGTCCACTTAAAGCAACTGCTGGTAAACCAAAGTTGTTAACAGATGAAGACGAAAGTGTTTTAGTGTCGTTCCTTCAACTAATGGCTGATGGTGGAGTTGGTTTAAACCAGCAAAAATTGAGACAGTAAATAAAAAAATCTTAATTATGTTCTATTTTAATAGTATTTGTTTATAGATTTGTAAATACATTTATGATCGAAACAAATAAAGACATTGATGTTTCACAATCTTGGGTGTCGCGATTCATTAGTAAACATCCGAACCTTTCTAACAGAATCACACAAAACCTTTCACGTCTTCGATTAAAAGCCATGACTCGCGAAAAGTTAAACGATTTTTATGAGTTATTGGAGAATGTTTTCAACAAATATGGAGTTATTAGCGCTGCAGTCTTCAATTGCGATGAAGGGGGATTCTGTTGCAACCCTAGAGTTGGTTCTGTAATTGCCAGACGTGGCAGTACTAAAGTGTTTCAACTCGTTCCTAATGATGGCCATAAATATGTCACTGTTCACTTCTGTGGAAATGCTCTCGGACAATTTATTAAGCCATTAATATTGTTTAGTGGAAAAAAGTTGAAAAACGAATGGCAAAGCGATAGGGAAAATTTTTTTTACAATGTAACGCCCAATGGTTGGATGATGTCAACTGTATTTCTTGATTGGCTTGAACGTTGTTTCATCAAATCAGCCAGACAATTGCTACCTGATGATTATGCTGGACCACTTGTGTTAATTATGGACGGACACTCGACTCATGTCCAATATAGAGTGGTGGAGTTTGCATCAAAACATAACATAATTTTGATCAAACTGCCCGCACATTCCACTCATCTTCTTCAACCGTTGGACGTTGGGTTTTTTGGTCCGTTAAAAACCAGCTGGTTTAATGCTCTCGATTCATGGAATAGCCACTATAATTGCGCTGTAACCGAACCACACTTTTCACAAGTATTGAAGTATGCCTTGTCTTTGACAAATAACGATAATTTGAAAAGTGGATTTCGTGCATCGGGTATTATTCCATTGGATAGAAATGCTATTTCTAATATCGATATGGCAGTTAGTCATCCTTGGGATGTAAACGGCTGGCAATGGTTCGGCTCTCGATCAGTAGTTGAACGCTTAGAGGCAATTGACGTTTTGCCAGAAACCTCTGTGATGGAACACTGCGTATTGGATTATGTAATTGATACATTAAAACCTAAAGAAAAACCAACAACAACTATAATACCAGTGATTTGTATGTTATTAAAAATATATTTAAATAAAATTTAAAGTTTATATTGTTAATAGCACACGAAGATCGCAATAGACGTGGTAGTGGATATGCTGCAGTTCTGAATGAGAACATGGAAGTGGACTCACCTGTTAACGTTAAAATTGAAGCTCCATATCCAACAACAATTTCACTGGCTTATAAACAACAGTGTATTATCTGCAATGAGGATTTTCCTGGTGCTAAATGGATAGAGTGCAGTTTGCCTATCTGTGGTCAATGGATACATACGCGTTGTGATCCTGACTTAATAGTATTAAAACAAACTCAAGTAATTACTAACAAACGTATATTTTTAATTGATTTTAAGATTTAAATTTGTATCATTTATAGCTCAAGAAATTCAAATGGTTTTGCGTAATTTGCGAAAAATATCGTAAATCCCAAATTAATGACTATTTACAACAGCAAAAATAGTTCAAATCAAAAACAAACGGCTCTTTTTAGAGCCACCAAGTTGTGAAAAGGTTTAGATGTATATATTGTTTTAAGTGTTGATATTTTCAATTATGTATGTATTAATTGCCTAATCTTTTCATTTTTCTTAGGTTTTTTCTTGGTTAGGTGCGAATACAAGATGGTACGAATAGTCTGAAAGCGTTATTTCCGCTTCTTTTAACATTAACAAAAACAAAAAATGGGGGGAGGCCTTTTCGCCTCTCTCTCTCCCCCCATTTTTGAGGGAGGTGAGGCATGGCACCACGAGTGACAGGGTCCACGTCCCGGTGCTGGGTAGGAAAAAACACAATATAATAAAAATTTTATCTTTTGTTTTTTCCGAGCTGATGTCACTCTTCAGGTAAGTATAAATAATTACTTAAATTAATAAATAAAAATATGCGAAGAACATTTTATATTTAATATAAAAATTTATTTACCTATAATTAAACATATAAAATGCAAAATAAATTTAGTTAATTTATATTTAATGTTAATTTAACGGGGTTCACTAGTTTTTATAATTATAATAAATTCTTAAATATAAAATAATTAATGTTTACTGTGTTATCACATTTCTAATAACATACTGTAAACGCTATTTACCGAAATTTAGCGTTTGAATGTCATATTCATAGAATTTAATTGACCCAAAGACTTTTTATGCGACATTCAATGCGATTACCCGATCAATAATTGACCAAATAATCTTAATTTAAATCTTAATTCGGTTGTTTTTACATTGATTCGGTTGTTTTGCCTGTTTGGACGTTTTACGCAAAGGAAAGCCAAACAGTGCATTCCGTGTTCAGTTCAGAGTTAACATGTATAATCTATTTGGTTAATTCGTTTGCATGTTTCAAATAATAATCGTGATTTGCCAAACGTGTTTCGTGTTAATCTTTTAATACAATAATCATCTCAATAACTTGTAACACTGCTTAACTTTCGCATGTTCTTTGCATAAATAATAGTTAATGTGTTATATTTGTCTAAACTTTTGTGAAACTCATTGCATTAGCTTTAGATAGTGATGAGCATCGGTTAAAAGTTAATGCTTCTTAATTTTCTTAACTTTTGACCGATGCTCAGAATAATTTTTTAACTTTAACCTTAATATATTAAGAATCTTATAACTTTAATCGCAAAACTTTTAACTCGTTTGTGAACCAGTTAACCAGTTTACTTTTTAATAAATAATTTAAAATTATATTAATTGATATTTCAAACAAATTAATTTTTAAAACTATTTGATAAGCTATTGTCCATTTACTGTAACTTAACTTTTATCACATTTTAATATATTTTATTAGTTTTTGAATATTTTATAATAACTAAATTCCAAAACTCAAAATTTCAGTATAAAAAAACATGACATTACTTTCATTTTTAAAAATATATTTTAAATGTTCAATACTAGTTACAAAATATTCTTTAAACTCTTTTGTAAATCATAAATTTATATAATCAAAGATTTTTGCTACAAGTTAAAAGTTAATGCTTTTATAAAAAAATCAAGTTAAATTGATAAAAAATTTTTAACTTTTAACTTAACCGTATCAATAATATTTAACTTTTATCCTTTAACATCGACTGAGTTAAAAATTACATGCAGTTTTAAAAAGTAAATCGCATTCCAAGAGTGTATGAAAAAACATATTTATATTGAATTTTGCTTAAATTTTTATGAAAACTTCCGAAAATAGACAATTTTCTGTCCGAATTTCCGACCGAAATTTTAAGGTTTTTGTTCCGAAAAAGTAGAGGCTCTGTTCATTACTGAGGAAATCTTCAATTTTACTAATATATTACTTCGTTAAATTAATAAAGTTTCAATTTGAACCCTTCAAAACTTTTATTGAAAATGAGAGAAAATTACAAATATTAAACTGTTAGGCAAAGGGACACATTCTTATTTTATTAACTGTAAGATTAACTTACAACTAATTAAAGACAATTCACTAGTATAATAAAGCCCTAAAAATTCACTATAACTTTACTACTGAACAGAAAATATTTACAGAAATTTATTATTAAATTTTCTCTTAATGTTTGAACACAAGTAACAATAAATATATATTATTGATATTAAATTTAGTGTAATTTTATAAGTAAATTTTTTAATACGAATTCATATTTTCTATTATTGTTTAATAGAATTACTTTTAATTAATCACAATAATTTTCTAATAATTTTTCAATGTTTTAAATTTGTTAAATTAAAAAAATTGAAATCGTAATACAATTAAACTTGATATTTATTAATTTATTTATAAATAATTGATAAATAGTTCACAATTAATGATTTAATAGTGGGAATAATAATCAATTTGAATTATAACCAAAAAATCAAAAAAGTTTGACGGCTGTTGAAATCACGAGTCATTTACTTATTTAACTTTGATATTAAAGGCCGTAATAGAAGAATTTTTACACCAAATCCTACATTATTTTTTTCAATTTTTAAAGTTTTTCTAAAAATATTCGTTGCGAGCATTAATTAACTTATTACATAATTTTTAATATAGCAAACAATAAAATATTATTATAACTAATTGAAAATCTATATAATAAAAAATATAATAATCGCTGCAACAAAGTTTGCATTACATTACCAAAATTGTCTCGATATCTCTATGCGAAATTGATTCTCACGAATGCATAGAGAGAACAACCAATTAATTTTTAAAAACTGACCAAAAAACGCCCTAATTTTACAACAATTAAATTAACATAATAATATAATTATTTGGTCACATATAAGATAATCATTATAAGAACAATTTGATAAGAAAAATTACTAAATAAAACTTAAATAAAAAAATTGCTACAATCAGATGCAAATGTTAACTGTAAGTTAGCAAATGAGGCATTAGTATGGCTTATGAGTAAAAATACATTTACAAGCAATACTTTTAGTTTTGTCTTTTACGTAATGCGATAAAATTTACATAAAAACGTGGACCTTATTAATTATTGGTCTTAAATAATATTATCAATTTGTAAAATGTACATCATTTTTGATTAAAACATATATGCAACGTATAAAATAAAAAGAAATGATTGTTAACATTATAACTATTTTCTTCTAATAATTGTTTTTGTCTATCAATGACTCATTAAATTGCATATAATTGCAAAAACAATTGTAAAATATATAACTAGTAATAATAATATGCATAAAATACTGCACTTCTACGGTACAACAGAAACATACTAAGAACACAAATAATTATAATTATTATTATAACTACGTTGTAATAAATGTCAATGTGATTAAATGCCGGTAAAGTGATTAAAAAACGAGATGCCAACCAATATTAAAATGCATTAATAACCAAAAATTGAATACAATTAACACTAAAGCGTAGAACTATTTGGTATATTTTGCTGCGTCTATGATATAATGTGCATTTACAGAACATTTTTTAGAAGCAAATGGATGACAATCGTGTAAAAATGGACTAGAATTGAACCTAAAAATTTTTAAATAAAACAAAAAAAATAATAAAATTTAAACATAATAATTATAATAATAATAATAATATTTTCTTCGTTGCAGTTTTCGATTTTTTCCAAAGTAACAAATTGTATAATAAGATATTTTCTGTAATTTCCACACATATCACAGAAGTGAAAACTTGCTTAAAATGTTTTTTTTTGTTATCATATCTTTGATTGGTAATTATTTCTTAACATCAATTAATTAATATTTCAATAATAATATAATATAATATAGTATAATATAATATATATATATATGAATATATCCAACAGAGAATTGCACTTCAAGTATTCCTTGTCTTATCTGACGCAATATAAATTATAATTTGAATAAATGCTCATAAAATATGCTTCGAGCGTAAAAATAGTCTCGTTTTGTTTCAAAATAACTATTTCGATACGATGTGAACAAAATAACTAAAATAATAGTCCAGTTTTTTTCGCGTCATTAAAACCGTTTGACTCGCAAATAATATGTTATAAACTTTATGTATAAACTTTTTTTAGTTGAATGGATTCTTCGTAACGTCATCGATGAAAATGAGTGGCATTCGTGACCAGTAGATTTAATTATCTATTTTCAGAAGAATAATAAATAATATAATAATTTTGTTTTCTTGTCAATTCAATTCATTTCGTATGTAAAGTTTATATCAATAAAACTTCAAAATGATTATTTTAATTAATGGCTTTTAAGCTCAGAATGACCTAAAAATCATAACAGATAATTAAATTAAACACTTAACAGTTAATAATTAAATCAATGCTTACAAAAGATGTTTATAAATGGTTTATGTTTATAAACAATGATAACGTAATAATAGTGACCAGAATTGATTCACTCGAATAAAAATGTTTTAACACCGAAATATGAATTAAAATCGCGGAACACTATTAGGATGTCCTGCCACTGGATAAACAACTAATTCAATTAATAATATGTATTCAATTTGATGACAACATTTTCGCAGTAATAACTATTCTGCGTTAGAATTAATCACTTACAAGATAAAGGAACGAATGATTGATGCATCGCTAATGCCTGCTGATAGGCAGCAGTTCCGATCGGTTGATACACAGGCATTCCGCTCTTCTCCAGAGCTGGTCTCTTCGATAATGGCACGACACCAGGAAAAGTCTAAATAATGTCAGATCAGATAATTATTAAATCATTAAGCGAACGTATCGTTCGTCAAACTTTGGCTTAAAGCAAAGGATCAATAGAGTAAAGCAATTGTGATTCAATTGAATAGAGTTAGCTGGTGGTCATTGAAACCGATATATTATACTATTTTAACTTACAATACGGTATACGTTTCAGTGTCAACACAACAAATTATAGTTAAATAAATACAAGTGTATTGAAAGCCTATCGCCATTTCGATATTTTGCTTCGCATTTTTTGTCGGATTTAAAATTTATACCCTTTTAATTATTATCGTATTGTGACATCGATTGAACGAAATTCAGTTTGAATATAATCACGTAATTCTGTGTTACTGCAGCTATTTTACACTTAATTCTTCTATCAATCATAGCTGGCATAGTTTCTCTGATGTTGCATATCAATGATCAATGCCTATCGCATAAATATTTTATTTTATCCAGATATTTCCATACATAGAAATAAAGTATAATTAAAATAATTTAGAAAAACTCTCATTTTCTGAACAATACAAGCGAAGCTTAAGAAACTTTTTAATCAAAGCTCAAAGCTAGGCCTCAGCTTAAGCTATAAAATTTTGGAAAATAGAAAGCTTATAACATTTTGTAATTATTAATGAGTCGAAAAGTCTTATCAAATAATACTAAACTTTGTTCTAAGTGTCTACTATTGAAATAAATGTCTACAAAAAAATACGGTATTAGTCAAACTGGAAATATTTACTGAATAAGTAATGCTTAGATTATTAGTACTATTATCTTATATACAGTACTATAGATATAAAGCATAGAATAATAAAATCTATAATTCATTATTGTTTATAATACAGCATATACTGCAAAATAACTAGAGACTGGAAAATAAGACAATGTTTACAAAATTTACAAAAATACAGCATATATAAACCACACATCCAATATTGCAGTGGTTTTCAAACTTTTTCCTTTCGCGACCCAAAAAGTCAAAAAAATTTCTTCGGCGACCCATATTTAAACATTTTTATCATTTCTCATTATTAATGATGAGAATAAGCTCATTTATTCTGAACTTAAGCTTCAATTAATTCAGCTTAGCTTTAAATCTGGAATGCATTGAGCTTTAGTTTATTTTTCTAAGCTCAAAATATTAACTAATTGAGATTTC